>JANIEX010001019.1:0-14861 GCA_027627405.1 Leucocoprinus birnbaumii | reverse complement strand
TGCTAGGCGGCTCGGGGGTCTGGCTGAAGGGCTCTGGTGGTTTCAGGCTCATTGGGAATTTTGGGTGGCTCTGAGTGCCAGGACTAGGCGACACTAAGGCGACACAACTGGGCTTGGGTGTTAGGCGGCTGGATTTGCCTCTGAATTCTTAAGGCTTGGCGGCAATGTCTCTTGGACTACTGGGCAACTCAACTGGCTGGCTCCTACCTGGGCAATGGTCTTAGTCTCCTCTCGCGCAACACGCTTCAAGCACTACTGGACAATTACTAGGCAGCAAAATCAAAAACCTGGACTGACAAGTTCTCTGGCGGCCTTGGCGACTTGGGCTCGCTTTTGCTTTCTTGGCGACAACTCAAGCGGCTCTACTGGGGTGTTCTAACTCGGCGACACAATCTAGTCGACTTCTCTTCAACTGGACGACTACTGGGTACTCTTGGGGCTTCGGTGGCTGCTACAACTGGCTGGTTGGCTGATAACTGGAACTGTTTAACTGTTTTTTTTCAACTTAATTTCCCTGACAATCTACGTCAGATGCACCATTTTCGCTTGAGCATCGCTCGCACACATCATCTCCTTCTCGGAGACAAACCTAAATTCTCCTTCTAAACCTTTTTTAATTCTTAAATGTCTTATGCTTGTATCGAGATGCTAATCTTCGTCCTGATAACTGGATCATGGCTTGTACTGATTTGGCGGCAGCTCTACTTTAATTCGGCTGGTTTGTCCTTGGCTCGTTCTGACTCTGTTCACTATTGGTTACCTGGTCACTTCAATTATCTGGTGTTTCTACTCCCCTAGGCTGGTGCTCTCGACCAACTCGCTCTGGTGTTCTTGGTTACTTCTCTCGGTGCCTGGTTTCCTCTTCTCGTGGGCTTGTTTTGTCCTTGGGCGACTTCGGCGGCTTCAATCTTCAAAGCAATTTCGATATTAATGCCTTAGTTACAATTTTCCCAATACATCTAACTTCTGAGCACTACTTCCAGCTCAATTTTCCTATAACCTACGTGTGAATACCTTAAGGAAATGACTTGTCGCTTGAGCTTCCCGTCTCAAACTATCAACAAAAACTTCTGAGTCTCCAGATTCAGTCGAGTCAAAGAACCAAATAAAACGACTCGAAAATGAATTAGGAAATAAGGCCAATACAAGAGACTAAAAATACATAAGATAGTATCAAAGATCAGGCCACCGACAATTGCTCTCATCCAATTATACACGTCCTCCATAGGCCACTACACCATCTCGAAAGTATCTTCCCATCCCATCCCATCTCTCGTTCCTCCCCTTCCCCTTCTTCCCCACTCGGGCCAATGAAGACCGTCGAGAACCAATCCCCTCCATTCCGAACACAGATGGAGAACAAGAATATGAGTGGAAAGTTCCAAAACGTACAGTGTGTTATCCATATTTTCTATACTTTTTGCCTGTACTATATCGTTTATACTGCTACTACTGTTGATACAATTATTCATCGTCGCCGTCGTCGTGAAACTCAGTAGAAAAAGAGTCAACGGTTAGCATACATTGAAGTACCAGCTTCAAAATGACAACTGGCAGTAGAGCGGTGTTCGAGCTGAGCTGTTGTTCGACATGATGAAGGAGACAGGCTCGTCATGAGAAAGGGACCAAAATGCCATGTTGAGGCAGCAAGGAACTTTGAACCATGGACAAAATGGATTAACCAGACCGATTGAATGTACATTAATCTTTTACTTCACCCTAACCAAATCCACCAATGCACGAAACACAAAGGAAAAATAATCCTAAATCTACAGTTTCCAACCATTCAGAATGCGATATTTACACAGAATTAACCTTCGACTAAGTCCCTTGAATCACTCACTTTCCTCCTCCTCTTCGTCATCATCATCGTAAAGCACCCTCCTGCCCCTCCTGCCCGCACCAGGATACCGTCTACGAACCCTATTCACACGCGCCCTTGGTTCATCTTCCTCCTCTTCATGCTGCTGTCCCTCGCCTACATCGTCATCTTCATCTTCATCATCGATATCAATAACAGCAACCCTCCTTCCTCTCCTCGGCCTCGCTCGTCTCCGACGCTCAGGAGGAAAAGCCTCCATCTCAACTACATCCTCATCCTCCTCCTCCTCATCATCGTCATTGTCCACAATCTCAATCGGACTTTCTTCCCTTCGACCGTTATGAGCATGACGCCTATTCCGATTCCTCCGAGCAGGAGGGAGAGGGGGAGGAAGGGGATCACCAGCACCAGCACCACCTAAACGCATACCGCGACCTAGACGTCTGGCCATAATTCGCGGATCTGCGTGATCATCGTCGTTGTTATTGTCGTCTTGCTCGCGAAGATACAGCGGTGGCCGAGGTGTACGGAGTAGAGCCCTCCAAGCGATGTCAGCAAAACGTCGATCACGTCCCCACGAGACCACCACCATGAGGAGGATCAGCTTCATCTTCATCTTCGTCCTCTTCACCGTGATCATGTTCGTGGTCTTCTTCCCCATCATCGATGAAATCGTTCTCATATTCGATTTCAGAATCTGGGTGAGAGTGATCTGAGCCAGAGTCGTCTTCCTCCTCCTCCTCCTCCTCTGGTTCGTCATCGTCATCGTCGTCTTCTACTTCCACAATACGGCCAGCGGGAGCGGGTGCGTTGATTTCACGACGATTTTGCATGCCGGGTAACATGGCTGCAGGCCAGAATGCGTAGTCTCTGAATCCATAAGGACCGCCGTGAGCATGACCTGGCTCCTCACCCTCTTCTTCAACCTCTTCGTCGTCTTCCTCATCNGTAGTCCATTCCTCTCCTGCAGTATGTAATCCCTGACTATCGTCATCGGATGAACTTTCGTCGTCGTGAGNTCCATAGGATCACCATGAGCATCATAAAACTCTCCCATATCGATATCCTCATCATCTTCATCCTCTTCATCTTCATCGTCCTCCGGTCCCCAACCCAAAGGNTCATGATACCCTTGTATAATCTCTCTCAACCTCCTACCAAGTACATTCCCACCCAAATACCCTCCCACTCCATCATCGAAATCCACATCGTCTTCATCATCGTCGTCGTCATCATCAAACCTCGCATGTCCACGATACTCCCTATTACAATTCGTACACACCCCACCCCAGATTTCATGCATACAATCCAAACATCTATAAATCCCACCATCTTCAGCATCGTACATCCCCATATCTTCGATACCCCATTCTCCACCTCCTTCATTGTTCTCAGGTGGCGGTGGATAAAATTGTGGTGGATGATGAGGATGTTGATGTCTCGATTTAGGGAAAACATTACGCCACGGATCGTTTCGATGATTATTTATGGCATCGGTGTCGGGAGTTTCTGTAGCTGAAGGTGGTGGCGCGGAGGGTGGTTCGACTAGTTTGCTTTTGATGAGGTTGGCGACCATGCTTTTGATAGACCAAACTTCTGCTGGGCGAGACGTGATGGATGCGCGGCAGAGGGGACAGGATTTGCGGTTGCGGAGGAAAGCACCGCGAGTGGCGGCGCGACCGTTGAGGAGTCTTGGAACGTCGTCGACTTCGGCAGGAGGGTTGGCATTGTTTTGATCGTTGGCGCCGATGTTCTGAACACTAGTAAACCAGCGGATGAGGCAAAGATAGCAGGCTACGTGACCACAGGGGGAGAGTGCGAAGGGCTTGTAAAGGAGGTCCAGACAGATTTCGCAGGTGAGGGATTGTTGAAGGTGGGAAAGATTGTCTTCGTGTCGCGACACTAGCTAGTAACATCATTGCTGTTAGAGTGTGACCTGAATAATGAGGATAACACTAACCGATTTCTGAGATTGAAGCTGAGCGGTGAGTTCGGCGATTTTAGCTTGTGCGATTTTCATCGGGTCAGTCGCATGGGAGGGTCCAGCAACTGGTTCTTGAGAGATAAGATTATCTGGATTCTCAGATATCGCGCGTCCCTTTCCCTTGTCTGCAACCTAAGTATCGGAGCCGTAACCGTGAGTTCGAGTCACAATGCAGTTGATGCACATTGTGTACTCACAGATAGAGTCGGCCGTTCCTCCCCTTCGGTCACACTGACTAATGACTCAGCGCGCAGGACAGCATCGCCATCAAGCATCTGTTCGTTCTTGACCACGGGAGACGGCAGAGACGACTCTGAAAGAGTAGACGAGGATGCCACAGCAAACATCACCGCGTCAGGCTGAGCTCTCGCAGACGCCTGCGTGACTTGACCCGAGTCAGTTTCGGGAATGGTGAAGGTAAGGGGAGACTTTTTCTTCCTCTTCTTGCGTTTCTTCTTGCTGTCCTTTGGGCTGTTGGCGGTGGCTACAGCCTTGTCGTCTCCGTTGGGTATCTCGAGGTCTTTTCTGTGTTTCTTGGACTGACGAGGCTCGTCGTCGGGTGGAATCTCCGAGACCGTGCGTTTTTTGGCGTTATGAGGCTGAAGGACGTCTGCTGCGGATGTAAGCGTGCTCGGACCCGGTGTAGTCTGGCGAGTGGGCATGGAGAAAGGCAAGACGAGAAAGTACGAGGCAAGGCCCTGCCCAGAGGATTCATGGCCTGTCGCGGTCACGTGCAGCTCTCCCAGGGAGCACGTGGATCGGCCCCTAATGCAACGGATATTTGATGTTTGTTTCCGCGCAAGAACGCCGGAAGCTCATGTACATAACCTTTTCTCCACAACAACCATGGCCAGCGCCACTCCCGGTCCTGTGCGCAGCAGGAGTATTAAGCTCTCGTCGATACATGGCGGCAAACGCAGATACCCAAAAGCCCACTCTCGCTTTGACTCTGACGACTTCCGAATCTCGCCCATGTTTTCCTCATCCTCGTCCACGGACACCCTCCCAGAGCACACCTCGCCGACACAACCCACTCATTATCGCTCTCGCTCGCTGACTTTGTTGTTTACTTCTCGTGATGGCTCCACCTCGCGTATGCTTTGGGTCGCCGTCTGGTTTGCCCTCAACTTCTCGCTCACGATCAGCAACAAGATCGTCCTCAACCAGTTTCCGTTCCCTCACACCATGACTGCCTTGCACGCTCTCGCAGGCTGTATAGGGACCTGGTTTGTCATGTCACCTGAAGATCGGATTCCGACTCTCTCCATGAGCGAGATTGTCACTCTGGTGTCCTTCAGCACGCTCTACACGCTCAATATTATCGTGAGCAACGTGTCTCTACAATTGGTCACGGTTCCCGTAAGTATCCTCCTATGGCGCTCATACACGCGCATCTTCTTCCGTTGTTCCTCGCTCATCGGCTGTGTATTCTTCAGTTTCATCAAGTTGTGCGGTCATCGGCGCCCTTCTTTACTCTCATCCTCGCCGCTCTGTTGATTCAATCCCGTATCACCTCATCCAAGCTGATATCCCTGATTCCTGTCGTAGCAGGGGTTGGTCTCGCGTAAGTCGCAGCAACCGCAGTCCTATTATCCTTCCTCTAACACTTATCCCTTTATCATGACCCTTAATTGTGCCGCCAAATATCCCCGCTTGACATCCCTCATTAATCGCTTCTGGTGCCTTGCGTCATACCGATATAGAACATACGGAGACTATTATTACACACTCTCAGGATTCCTTCTTACCCTTTTAGGCACTTTCCTCGCGGCCTTGAAAACGGTGGTAACCAATATCTTGCAGTCCCCACATCAAAACTATCATTCGGTACCGGCATCAGCACATACCTCCCGAGATCATTGGGACGAGAAGGATACCTCANTATCTCCGCATTCACACTCGCGTTCACGCTCNCATTCATTCCCCTCACATCCGCGGGTTCGGACATCCCACGAGCCATCATCCGCAACTTCGATAACATTTACATACCCTACGTCACCCATATCACAATACCCCACTCGAAGCCTGTTGCCTTCACTCTCCTCCATCCCTCGACTCCACCTCTCACCTATCCAACTCCTCCACCTCCTCTCCCCACTCGCGTTATTCCAATGCATCCTCCTCGCGCTCTACTTCAACGAACACACCAAAATTCTCTCCTACTTTTACCATTTCACCCATTCCGGTAATCACACCTCCTTTCAGGAACTTGATACAATCGATAAAACGCTGAATGGAACTGGGATAGGGTTTACTTTTGCCCCTGGTAGTATGAGCGCTGGTGTCAGCGCTCACGGACTTGTACCAGCGGGTCTTAATTTAAGCGGGGTTTTGGGATTGTTTGTTAATGCGGCTATGGCGTTTGCGCTCAATGTGGTTAGTTTTAATACCAATCGCATTGTTGGACCGTTGGGTATGAGTGTAGCCGGTATGTATCTACCTAAAATTCGTCTTTTCGGTTTTTGATGAACTTTGTTTTTTCTTAGCAAACGTCAAACAAGTGTTAACGATCCTGTCGTCTGTTGTATTGTTCAACCTGACGATAACGGGGATGAATGCACTTGGGATAACGTTGACGTTGATTGGAGGAGCTTGGTATGCTCATGTTGATTTACGAGAACGTGGAGTTGGAATTCGCTGGAGGCGGTAGTAGCTCACTCGCGCGCTCGCCCATTCTGTTCTTGCTATCTTGTGGAACCCTTGTAGCTTTTTCTTGGCTCATTTTTTTGCATGGACAGTTGTAGAACTCTTGGACTTGTCATCAGGGTTTTGTCATCAAAGTATTCGCTTTCGATTTGTATTTTATCTTGCACCGTACTCGCTAAAGTGCAGAATAGATTGCATGTTTCTTGAACCAGATGTACGCGCGAATTGCAGTGCCTTGTTGCCCGATGAGCCATCTCCATCGCCGTCCAAGTTGCTTTCATACGCTAGAGACAACTCCGGATCGGTAACCATCGACGAAGGTACAAATAGCCAAGTCGCGGGTCTATCTCGTGGCCGTCCCTTGATTTTGAACTAGCAACGAACGTATTTCAAGATCATGTTATAATAAATTCAAACTTGGACAAGCAATCACGGCGGCGATTCAAAATTAGGAGCAGACCGCAAGCCATCCCATTAATCAAATATTTGATATATTCCTGACATAGCCTAGAACGGTTCTGGCCTACAGTGTCTGCGGTGATGTTAGTAAACCCAAGTTACCATATTGATATGTTTAGAGAGACGTCTGAAACGGAGACGGTGTCCCTGACCCGAGTCTCAATTACACTTTCAATCCGTCACTCATGTCAGAGTCCGCACTTGCTGCTCCCGTACCAAAGCCCAGCTCCCAATGGACACCTGCGGACCTCTCTGCTATCGGAGTAACAATCCGTGATGTCCATTCTCCGTATAAATTCTTCAAGGGCCCTTTAGACCCGACCTCTTGAGCTCCTAAAGGATTTCTCCAACATGAACAGCTACCACCAGAACGTTCAAAGTCATACTCCGTTCTAGACCGCCAGTCGCAGAAACTTCTCTCTCATCTAAATAAAACCCCAGAAGACGTCACTCATCCGACTCGATCTCAGCATACATGCGTGAACTACTTGATTCCCTCAAACACCACAACACAAATTCCGAGTTCCGAACGAAAGTGCCTCCCTTCTACCCACATGCAGAATTATTCACATCCGACAGATACGTTGAGGGATTATGGGATTTCGGCGTCCAAGTCGAACCTAAAGAATATGAGTCTCACGTCTTCAAAGTGCCAATCCTCATTGGTCTTGTATGTCAAGCACACCCTCACCGCGACGTCATTCCAACCATNCNAGAAGCAGAAGCACAGCTCGTCTCTTGNGNNGTAGCNGCCTTCCANTCCAACNTGAACTGNAAACGACAAAAACAGTATTTCAGACCACCGTTGAAGAAACAGCAGATGTTGGGGATAGTGATGATGGGGTCGTTGCCGAGCTTTTATAAGATTGTAGTCAATGATGACTTGGATTTTCGTGTGAGATTTATGAGTAGACTTAATGGGAATAGGTACTGCACGGTACTTGAGAGGTTTGCTGGGGGAGAGTTACCGGAACCGGAAAGTGGGCCGAGGGAATTAAGGAACAGGGAGATATGGTGTCAGTACTTGAGTGCTTTTAAGAGGCTTGCCGACGAATGTGGAGAAGCAGGTATGTCGAGCTTGATGGTTTCCTCTGGCTCGAGCTTAAGTATTGATGTGCCGAATACTATAGCTATGAGCGGCCTTGACTCTAAAGGTGACCAAGTCGGCGAGCCACTGAAGGAGTAGTATGAGGTTGATCATCAGCTAGGTTCGTCGATCCAACCTTAGTAGCCAGAGGCACGATATAAACTCCTCTCATCCAAATACAGGCTCGGGTGAATCATGGCATCTAACCGCCCTCCCTCTTCAAAAACCCGAAGACGGGCTCCAATGGACCTGTAACGACCTATCCACCTTCAATATCAGCGTCATCGAACAAGACTTTGAGACTTTTTTCAAGGCGAAAAGTCTCCCCGCATATAACGGCCCACCTGCATTCCTCCGCTACCACGGATGGAATCAGGTACCTGAAGACGTCCCAGAATCTTCGGTGATCATACCTCTTCTCAAACGCCTTGAGCAGATCCAAACATGGAATCATGGCTGCGAATCAGGCATTTCAGATTTCACGGTTGAACTACTCCGCGCAATGGGCTATGAAACTCGCTCTTCAGTCCTCCGCACTCAACTCTCCATCCACCTCCTAAGCTACCACTATGATCCGGAAGATATGTTCGCAAAACCTGATGTTGCAGTCTTGGATCTTCTTCACGGCGGAAGAGTTTTGGTAGTTCAGGAAGATCTTGGATGAACTTGAAGGTGAGGAAATTTGACCCGGAACCTCAACTTATAGCTTCGGTTGTTGCTGCGTCTGAATGGGAAGGTTATCATGCTTCTTCTCGATGGAATATACCCTCTACGATGAGGGCTATTCCTGGAATTTGTTTGAATCACGAGGCTTTTCCTACGTTTCATGAAGTGAAAGTGGAGAAAGATTTGATGAAGTCTGACATTTACGCTGGTCAATATCCGAATAGGAAGACCGTTGTTTGTCGTCATACGCCGAGGTTGCCCAATGATATGCCGGGGCTATTACGACCGAGTATGATGCATATGAAGTATAGGGAGGTGTTGTGGCGTTATTTTCAGGCTTTCAAGCGATTCGTAGAGTTGGGAGTGTAGGAAATCATTGCAGGATAAATATGCCTGAATGTCTTTCGAGACACTTGAAACGGAACTGAACCTCTGTCCAAAGTCTCAAACACACGTTAAACCCGTCGGCCGTACTAAAGTTCGCACTCGCTAGTCCCGTGTAGAAATCCAGCCCTAAATGAGCACCTGCGGACCTGTACATGAGTAATGTAAAGCACAGTCCAAATCTGAAAACAGACAGAAAATGCTGAGATTAGATATTAAATGTAGAATTACTTTCTGCAATTACAGGGGTCTATTCTATTCTGCGCTTTTTCCTAGGTTGTTTAAGCTGTTCGATCGGAACTGGATTTTGAGAGGGAACCAGTGATGATTATATTATGTTCTTTAGCTTGGGTCGACAATAAACAGATAAAGCGACTACTTACTGCCATGCGCATCAACTCGAACTGATGCATTAGATGTTTGATTCATCCCGGGTGACCGTAGAACCAATGCAGTGTGTACGCTGGCTTCCGGGATGTTGCTATGTGTGGCGGAAAGAGCGACTACCTGCTCGGCGACGGGTGTAGTGAGCCCGTCTCTCGCCTCCGACGACGCGTAACGGCCGTGACGTCGCTTCGCATACCACAGCCAGGGAATGGCAACCAGTTCTGAGAGCTCTTTCCTCGACGTCGATCTTCTCTATCCACTCTTTTTACATCTCACTCTTTTGTTTGTAGTTTTATGACCTTCAGGACCTGGAACGCATCATACTGAATTCCACGAAATCCGCCATGGCTCCTCGAAGACTTCCCCTCCTCAATTTTGAATTTGATATGCAGTCACGGAACGCTCTGAGCCCTGCAAATAGCTCTTCCAGTTCTCCCGGCGGCGATGATCGTACGTCTGTGAAACGATGGTACCATTACGTTCCACTCTGCGGTACGTCAATTCCCGAGTTGCCATTCCAGCTCTCATCTATTGAATTTCTAGTGGTTGTTCTACTTATCTTGGCGCCTCACCCTTCCTTACTTTTCATGCTTGTCGACTTTCATCTCATGACCATGGGTCAAACCTACGCCTTTGGAATCCACATCTTTGTTACTTATACCCTAACGTTTTGCGCTTTTTCCTCTCTCATTGTTCTGATTGCCCGCGACCCTGGTCCTGTTACCATGCCGAAACCTCTGGGCAGTACCGATGCGGATGACGACCTAGATCTCAACGAGGCATTGATGCCATCTGAAGACTACAGTCATCCGAGCAAGTGGTGCCGCAGGTGTTGTGTACGATTTTCGACTTGTTGCCTTCTTCAAATCACTAATCAGGTGTTATAGGCGCCGAAGCCTGAAAGGACGCACCATTGTACTATCTGTGGTAGATGTGTTCTGAAAATGGGTTGGTTCCAATTACCTGGATAGTCAAAGAACTGAAAATTAAAGCACCTCTAGATCATCATTGCCCATGGTTGGCTTCGAAGTGTATTGTAAGTGCCTTGCCGTCCTCGGTGTTCATGCTGTCTGGGAGCTGACGAGTATACAGGGCCACCGGACATACCCTGCCTTCGTCCACTTTCTGACTTGTATCACCTTCCTCGCAATATACATTGGTTTTGTAGCGGGGTCTGCTCTAATCTACGCTTTCAATAATCCCCTCGCTGTTGTGAGTCTAGCAGCTCTCCATTGTCACTTGGCGCACTGATATGATATAGAATGAATACACGCCTATACATGAAATGGCTCTGGCGTTTGCCGGCGCCGTATTTACCCTTGTGATCGGTTCATTTTTGTGCTACCATCTCTACCTCATCTCGTTCGTTGTCTCCCTCTCGCTTTCTCGTTGAGATGTTAATTTTCCGTTCAGGACTAATCAAACAACTCTCGAGAATGTCACTCCTTTTATCCTCCTACGCTATCTACCTCCTCTGCCCCTCGGCAGCCATGGTCTTTCTGATCCACCCTTAGAACCCGAGCTGTCTTACGAACAACGGGGACTTGTCAGAGAAGCCCATGGGTATATCAGACCTTATGACTTAGGGTGGCGCAAAAATTGGGCCCAAGCATTTGGCTGGAAGCGTAAATATGGGCTCCTGTTTCGACTGATCTGCGGTGGATCGTCGTAAGTTTACTGTTTCCTGACTTCCGAAAAACCGCTAATCTGTGAAAATTCTAGGCCAGGCAATGGCAAATCCTTTCCTCGAAATCCAAAATCTGATGAACTACTTGCCAGATTGGCAAAAGAACTTGTCGATATGGACCTTGACGCTTAATTTATTAGTTTATTTAATCCTTCGGTCATTCTCACATACCTGGACCTTATGGTAATTAGTAATTGGACTGTCATAGGACGATACCGTCAAATAATCTTGACTTGTATATTTTAGCTTCCAGTCTAGTATTATTATTTTGCCTGAAATAAATCACTGGACATTTCTCCTTAATTTTTCTATACAACTTCATCGGCTACTAGAGTCCCCGAAAAAACCAACAAAATGCGCTGAGTTATATTCCGTTCTAGGGTAGACTGCAGCTAACAGGTCGAACCAAAATCGATTGCAAACATGTTCCCAAGCACACTGCTGGAGTAATTGACACCTGCACGCCCTTTGAGCCTGTCTAACCAGTATAAACACGAGCTCCCTGAAGGCCCAACATGGTAATGGGGTAATCTGAACATTGACTCGGAAGATACAGCCACTCTGATAGCACGGACTACTGGCTGTTCTGATGACTCGGGGTCAAAGACAATCCGAACCAGGACATTCGTTATGCTTCGCCGAAGCCGCATAGGGTAACCCACAGGTTCGCACGAAATCAAAGCCAGTAAGGAATTCGACGATGGTGGTCCCCGGCAGATCAGCTGTCTTGTAACTCCAGAGTTTGATAGATCGTATGAATGAATGATCTCAAAAGATGGGGGCACTGTACGGGAGGATTCTGGTTGCATCGTACACCTCAGAAGAATTATTTCGTCTGACGGTTCAAGTGTGGGTCTCGACAGCCCAACCAAAGTGAATATCTGTGGAGAGTGCTCGCGGATATGCCAAATTTGCTCCAGCCCGGGGACAGGAAATCGTCCAGATCGCTCGTGGATCCCCCTCGCATGCAACATACCTCCAACATTTTGTGGTTCTTTCGGTCTCCTGGGGAGTTCAAAGAATTCGTAATCTCTCCGAGTGACCACTTGGATGATATACGATGGTGTCAAAAAGAATTCAAGTTGATTGGCTTGAATGTCCCTTTGGAGAGATCTAGGTTTATGAGACCGGACATATGATTGCTAAAGGATTTCAGGTTTAGCCGCGGAGCCAATTGATGAAAAGTAGGGGGAAGAACTGACGTGCGGCGGTACGTATGTAATAGTTCCAGTTTTCCATTCGAGTAGGAGGATATTTCCTGCGGCATCCGGGTCAAAGAACGGCAGATAGGTGTTATCACCGTTGTATTCAGTGATGATAACATGGTTGTCATCAAGCCACCTTATCTCTCCAGCCAATAGCTTGATAGGCAAGCGCACAGATGTCTCTAGAGCGGTATGGACTCGTTCTCCATCGATCAGAGAACAGATGGTAGATTCGCTGGTTGAAAACAAGATCAATTGTTTATCGAGTGGTTGAGATTCAATTGACGGATCCTCACAGTTTCGTTTGGCTTTCTCCGTGGCTCCGACCACGAGCAATGCACATCGAGTCATGGAAAAAGTGAACGCTGTAGCTTGACCTAAAATCTAGTGGTCGAGAATCGCCAGCGCAGCTGAGTTCATACTGGTAGACAGGCTCTGTGTCTGATTCTTCGCGGTAGCTGGGCTGTAAATCTCGCCCGGGATACCAAGAATGAGTTGGAATCCTGTAGCTGAGTCGCACTCCTGGCCTTGGATACCAATTGATGATAGCGGAGCGTTCAGATGCAGCGCGCAGGCAGACATAAAAAGGACCCATGACTTGCATTATACCACGGGGATCATCATGACGTGGGTTGAAACTTCCGGATAGCCGGTTGATTGAATCTGGGTAAAGAGTGATACCACTTCTGCACTGCAAGTGGGGGCCGCTGGAGGTACCTTAGTGACTAACGCAGTGCGCAACAACAGAACGGGGGGCTGGTTTCTTAGAACCAAGGCTGCGAAACAAGTGGCAAGTGAGCGTGGCAAAGAAGCTGGTCTCTCAGAACCAAGCAATCTCTGACTCATGAGTGAAGTCTGGTTGCACAAAACCAGACTTGCGAACTCTGACTCCTGAATGAAGTGTGGTTCCACGAAACTTGATTTGCAAGTTCTGGGTAAGGTCTGGTTCCATGAAACCTGACTTACGAGCTGAGAATGATTTCCGGCTTTGCGAAGCCAGACTTGCACAATGCAAGCTCTGAGTGAACACTGGTTTTGTGAAACCAGGCTCATACTAAGCTCAGAGTGAATTCTGGTTTGGCAAAACCAGACTCATAAGCTCAGAGAATTGTGGTTTCTCAAAACCAGGCCCACATGCTCAGAGTAAAGTCTGGCTGCGTGACTCAGAGACCAGGCTCACAAGTCCAGTGTTTCACAGCCTCAGAGTGCGTGTAACTGCCTTGAATTTTTGTTATTATGTGGAAAACCTCCCACTCTATAACGCGCGCGTGCTCTCACCCACTCTATAACACATGCACGCTCTCACACACTCTATTGCACATTGGGTTCCTCTTGACGCATAATATCAAGTTGGTTCCTCTGAACCAGACTTGCAACTCCAGAGGGAAGGCTGGTTCAGAGGAACCAGGCTCGCAAGCTCTGAGTGAAGCCTGGTTTCTTAGAATCAGACTTGCAGCCTCTGGGTACTTGGAATCACCTTCAATTTTTGTTGATCAGACCTGAAATCTCCTACTCTATAGCACATGCACGCTCTCACACACTCTATTGCGCACTTGGTTGATTTTGGCACTATTAAGCTGGTTCCGCTGAACCAGGCACGCAACTTCAGAGGAAAGTCTAGTTTCTCAGAACCAGGCTTGCGCCCCAAGAGAGAAGGCTGATTCAGAAAAACCAGGCTTGCAACCTTAGAGGAAAGTCTGGTTTCTCAGAACCAGACTCACGACCTCAGGGTGCATGCAATCACCTCCAATTTTTGTTGATCAATCCTGAAATCTCCCACTACTATGATGCATGTGGTGCCATGTGCGCTCTTGCACACTCTAATATACATGTGCACTTTCACCCGCTCTATAATACGTGCACGCTCTCACACACTCTATTGCGCACTGGGTTCCTTTTGCTACCTAATATCAAGCTGGTTCCTCAGAACCAGACTTGTGAGCTCTGAGTGAAGCCTGGTTCCTCTGAGCCAGACTCATGATCTCTGAGTGAAACCTGGTTCCTCTGAACCAGACTCACGATTTCTGAAGGAAGACTGGTTTCATAGACCCAGACTCACAACCACAGAGAGAAGGCTGGTTCAGAGAAACCAGGCTCGTGATCCCTGGGTGGAGGCTGGTTTCTCAAAACCAGGCTCACGATCTCTGAGTGAAGGCTGGTTTATTAGAACCAGGTTCACAACCTCAGAGCACTTGCAATCACCTTTAGTTTTTGTTGATCAAACCTGAAATCACCCACTTTGCAATACATGCATGCTCTCACCCACTCTATTATACGCGCGCGCTTTCACCCGCTCTATTGCACATTGGATTCCTTTTGCCACCTAGTGTCAAGCTGGTTCCTCTGAACCAGACTCGTGATCTCAGAGTGAAGCCTGGTTCCTCTGAACCAGACTTGCGATCTCAGAGTGAAGCCTGGTTCCTCTGAACCAGACTTGTGATCTCAGAGTGAAGCCTGGTTCCTCTGAACCAGACTTGCGATCTCAGAGTGAAGCCTGGTTCCTCTGAACCAGACTTGCGATCTCAGAGTGAAGC
>JANIEX010001018.1:0-14884 GCA_027627405.1 Leucocoprinus birnbaumii | reverse complement strand
AAAGTAACATTAAACTGAATCGGACCAGCTTCAAAGCGAAATATAGTCTTGGTTGGTGTTAGTGTTAGCCCGCTCGTCAGAGTTTTGTTCGACTTGTAGGGTGTTCCTATCCATTGGAAATTTTGATCATCAACTCGTATGAATCCTGTCCACCCGAGTTTCTGTGAGAGTCAGTAGAGTGATTATCCGGGTATCTTGTTATATTACTAACTCTGTCATCTGTGAAGAACTGTGCCCGATCATCATCGGGAGCAAAATCGCTATTATGAAGCCATGTATTCAAATATGGTGTCTTGACTGCGAGGGGAAGAAATGGGATACGCTTTGTTGATTGGGCATTGACCAGCAACACGAGAAAATGCGCTATGACGGGGCACAGGAGAGAGAATGTCATTTTGAGGAAAGAGAAGTTTACAAGTTGGCGCCTTTAATGCCTTCTCTGGACAACCTGATCGAGCTCATGATCGATTCACGACCATCTTGATCGCCATTCTGGAAGCTGTGCAAAGTAGCGGTCTCGTTACGAAGTTCGTACCCTGGTCCACTTGGTTCTGTCACTTGAGTGGAAAGAGCATGTCGGGCATATATACCTCTAACTCGAAATTCATCCGGGCCCGAAGTGCAGCCTTTAAACTAAGTCATGACTAGTATCATGGGGGTGAGAAAGGGTAAACGTGAATATAGGATCTCAAGAACGCTTGAATTCAGGACACTGAAAGGCTCCCTGTTGATCAGGTGTATTTTTATGATGATGAGTGTGAACGGCTATTCTAAATTCAGGCCGGAAGTAATGCGTCAGATCATCTGATGGACGCAGCTAGACAGTTGTGGGAGGCGAAATGACTTCCAGGTATTCGGGGTGTTGCCCTCCAGGAAGCCACTACCGCATCAGCGATCAAAAAGTAACATGGCGACATCTCAGTATGATTAATATTATGACTGTAAGGAGAATCAAGAAAACACATAGAAGCCGCATTCTACTGCCTTTGAATGGCCGCCGTGAGTACAGGGTTGAACGTAGCAACACCAACCACTCTAAGGTTAACAAAAGAATTTTCTTTTGGATCTATACGACCCAGAAGATTCTTCTGGACATTTCGAAGTATGTTCCCATTATTCGAGCTACACCATCTTCCAGCTGAGACGAAGTCAGGTCCATTGAATCCTGATATACATTGTTTCTCCCAGGTAGAGATGCGCAAAATAAGTGGGGTGCGTTTGAAAAATCGACGCAACGTGGCATAGTGATCAAGTACCAAATAAAGTCTAAGCTCGTCGTGAACCATAGAAGAACTTCACATAGGAGGAAAATGGATTTCA
Source organism: Leucocoprinus birnbaumii (assembly GCA_027627405.1). Classification (NCBI taxonomy): domain Eukaryota; kingdom Fungi; phylum Basidiomycota; class Agaricomycetes; order Agaricales; family Agaricaceae; genus Leucocoprinus; species Leucocoprinus birnbaumii. The sequence goes on along the minus strand of JANIEX010001018.1, from coordinate 13,564 downwards.
TCGGCTCTTTTCTCCACAAACCAACACCATAAGGAAACCCTCGCGTAAGTCCATCACGACTTCTTAATTTGGCATTAAGGCTACCGACGAGGTAAGCTTGGCTCTGCTTGGCTGTAACGAAGAATGCGCCATCACTGATCTTGTCAAACACTAAGATGTCATCAATTGGCACGGTCGCCAAAATGTTGTTTGATGGTTGCCGGGCCTTGGTATAAGCTTGGTAGTAAGTCGACCCTAGGCCGAGGTGCATACACTTTGTCGTAGTCTACCTAATGAATCTGAATCAAAGAAAAATGTCCCAGGGAGGATTCGAACTTCCGGCTTCTCGGAGCAGGATGACCACAACGAGATGATTTAACCACTAATCGACAAGGACGGCTGCTCAATGACATTTCGGAAAATCAGTTATTAATCCAGGAAATTATCGGAGAGATATATCAAAGGAGGAAAATCTACGCAGATATGGGTGCGGCTGGGATCTATAGACTGGGCTTGGGAACCGCCAGATATTAGGTAGCACAAGGCCGTCAAAGTACATTCCGAGTGACCAGGCGGTAAAAGGACATAACCATTTACAGTATGATAGTCGAACCAGGCTACCTTGGGAGATGCGATATAAGAGAAGATGTCGAGTTCGGAGCCGTAGAAAGTGGAGACGGAGGTGCCAAATGGGTGCACGTAGACATAGCAGAAGCAGGAGACAGCTGTGGAGATGAAACATCGTTCAGTTCAATGCTACTATCATCTCGAGGCTCAGCCGATCGGATAGATAGCTCTGGCATGCGTGACATAACGATCGGACTTTCCGAGCCGAACGTCTCGTAGAAGCCCCGGACTACGAAAGGTATGTTTGCAGCTAGGATGCATATTCCGCACTAATCGCATGAGCCAAAGGCATTTCGTAAGCGTATACCTAAGGGCTCGAGAACAGAGACTAACCTCCACTACCCCTGCGATGACTTCATGTGCTCGTTCACCCCTCAGAATGAATGTCGCGTGGACGACAGAAGCGCAGATAATTGAGGGATATGAGATAAAGGATCCGATCATTCGCCACTTGTCTCTTGTAAGGTGTCTTAGAATCGAAATGATTTTGTAGAAAACTAAAGTGTCAGCTATGCCATCCGCTGACAGGAGAATTTGAGCACAGACTGAGAGTAACCCATGTTTCTGAACGTACCAACATAGTGTGAGATAGCAACCTGCCTACCGAGAGGGCACTGAGGCAGCTCCCCTGCCTCCCAGCCTTTTCGGATATGACAGACGACAGCCATTTGGATGATAAGGCCAATCATAATAAGAGTGTAGACTGGGATCATCAGTATGAACTCTTTTCTAAACTCTGGCTCTGCACGACCGGGAGTCGATGCGACAAAAAGACTGAGAAGGGAGATTCGGGTGCTCCTGCGAGTACGAAAATTTAGAAGTCAACTTGTTGGGCAGAGTGGAACGTTTACCATACGATCACGTAGAAAGTGATTAATCGTATATACGACCTTTCGGGCCCCCCTGTAAGACTCGGTCAGCTTCTACAATTACACCGTCCAGGATGAAGAATGACCGACATATGGAGACAGGAAGTAAGAAGATGATCAATTGAGCGATTTGGGACATTATAGCGAGGAGCGTGTAGATCTAGTCAAAACGTCAACATCAAGCTTAGATACCCCATTTGTAAGTAGCAGTCGATTGAACCTACTTCATAGATAAGACCGAAATTAAGCCATGCCCGGCATGAAAAAGAGAGCGAGAACCTGAACCTCCAGCGAAGGCCGACGAGTAATATAGCAATTATCGTCCAGACGGCGGATAAGACTATGTCAGTCATTGATCAATTGACGGGTATGCAATCAACAAAGGTGGCGTAGCGTACGCACTGCGGACGTCTTTGAGATATTGAGAGTCCATCGCTGCTGGGACTCTTCCCTCATCCTCCTCTCCTTATATGTTCAGGCGTGTGATTATACAAGATAGACGTGGAGGGTCTAGCAAACAAGGCCAGTCATGTCCTCGGTGCAACTTGGACACGCATTGTCGCCAGACTTTTGGACACAGGGCACAGAGCGCCGCCACGATACCACAAAAAGTCAATGGTTGTGTATCCAGAATGCCAAGTGATGGTGCTCGTAGGAGAGAGCAAACGTGGATGCCTCTTCTACCCGTATATGAAAGGATGGCAAGGATAACTCCTGCCATATTTTGTGATACGACTCGGCGTTGACGAGGACGACCCAGAATATCGTAGACGATTGAGGGACGGTTATGGAGTAATTAGACTTCAGGGTTACACTTGACCTAGCAGCAGTTTTCGACCCTTTTTTATCTTCGTTTCTGTCCATAGCACAGCTATTTGACAGAGAGAGCATGGTCAGTGATGACGTGGGACTGATTCGGGGTTGCTTACAGTGGGCGTCAAATTGTTCTCACGGGACGCTTGGACCCATCGCCGATTCGTCATCATCATCAAGACGAATTTGTCAACTAGGGCGACGAATTTGACATGGATGTCGTCATGGCCATTCCTTCTCGAACTATGTGCAGCTCTGGAAATAGAGCTCCAAAAAGAAGAGATACCACTCTGGTTGTCGACTAGACTTTTGACACGCACCAATAATTTCTCCTGCTCAAGACGAGTCACGATCGTCTCCTAGATCACCCCGGGGCCAGGTTCTATATTTTCAGCTTCCTTTACGTGCTGTTCTTTGAGTAGAACACTGACGTGATGATAGATAATCTGATGCTTATCGAACGCTAGGAAGAGTTCCTTCAACAAGAAACATAGACCCAAAGCCAGCTCGAGACTAGATACAATTTTTTTGTTTGCAAAACAAAGGTACGTCTCAAAGTTCTCAAAATTTGTGCAGGCCAACGTTGGGGAGGGAAGGAGGAGGGTAAATAAATTGAGTGAGGGGATCGATGGTCCTGAAGGAGCAGGAAAACGTTCTACACCAATACGCAAACACTTAAGCGTCGGCATCACAAGCATTAGGCCGCAAAGCACACCACTCAGGCTGCAACGGAATCGCATCCACTCCCCTCTGTCTGAACCTGAAGCCAACTTCGTGTAACCTCGGCAACGCAGTCTTAACATCTCCACCAGGACCAGACCAAAACAATTCAGCTGAGGATGCGGCGCGTGGCCATACGTGCGAGTCGAGGTTCGATGGACCAGATTGTTCTGCCCATAGGAGTTGCTGGCCTGACAGAATTCATGCATGTATCAGTAGTCGATCGTGACAAAAGGTGAGGGAGAGGGAAAGAAAAATCGGAGGAAAGCCAGAACGTACCGCCCATAACCAAATCAAACTGATCCTCTTCCAATCCAGCTCTTGGATTAAACGAATATGATTTCTGCCACGTCTTGTATACACCACAAGAACTATCGCCATTGATATTGTTGCCCAGCCAGCCACCACCACCACAATCAAGATAGAAGAAATCCGATGCTGCGTGGATGAGTCGGAATCCTTTTTGTGCGACTGCGCCGACGTGGTCGGAAGATATCCAGACGCTGAAGATAGTCTTTGGGTTCATTGAGTAGATTATAGTTCGAAAGACGACGTACAGGACAATAGTGTCGTTTCGGAGGTTGACTTGGTGTTCGAGTGCCATCTCTGNGAGANGTACGNGATGAGCAGNAGAATTTGANGGGAGAGGGCTGNCCATACCTTCCCAAACAACAGGCGTCTTCCCNGCATCAGCNAACNCAGAATGCGTAGCCTGAGTNAAGGTATCNAATGCCTCTTCNAGNGTCTTTCCTTGCGAAGCTATTCCCACCCATCATCAACTTCNCTCCAAAAATGCTAGAAATCACAACTCACCAAGATCCGCTTGAGTCTCATTATCCTTTGCATAACAATTCGTATTAATCTCATCCCCGCCGGTATTGAATAACTTGGAAGGAAACATTGAAGATACGGCGTTGATCAGGCGCGCTGTGAAATTGGTTGTNGATGGACTNGCGAGGCGCAGTTGGCCCGCGGGAGGTTCTGNGTNGTNCGANAACTTGGTCAGGTCNGGNACGATGCNGAAGGAGTGAGGGNGACNTACCACCAGCGAANTGAGACCAAGGCGTCGCTTCAGGGCACGCGATNTGNTCCGGATGAGATTTGAATATGACAGAAGAATGACCGGGGTTGTCAATCTCGATCATCACGTCGATACCGCGCTGAATGTATCCTGATGAGCATCGGCTTAAGTTTGAAAGGTGGATTGAATACGTACCGCAGCAGCGTAGGACACGATATCCTCGACGTCGTGCGAAGAGTAAACCTGAGAGGGGGAGTATGCACCTTTTTGTGCTATCTCCTCAAACCCGGGAACAACTATCGCAAAAGATTGAGAGTCGACGGCATGCCAATGGAAGTGGTTGATCTTGACCCAGCTCATGGCGTCGAGGGTACGTCTGATGTCAGAGACAGGAAAACTAGATACTGATCAGCTGGATGTACGAGCGAGATCAATCCAGCTTGGGTCTTACTAGTTCCGAGAGGTATCGAGCATGAAACCTCTGTATGGCTAGCCGATGGTCAGTTATGATCAAACCGCAACTCAAGGATCATACTCACATAGACCGGTGCGTCCTCGATCTGCACAGGAGCTTGGAGCGTATACGTCGTCCCGCCTAGATCAAACCACAGCTGCTCGAATGTCATCAACCCTCTGAACATGCCCAGCGCCGACTTCGCCATCAACTCCGCATCTCCGCCTGCAGGAACCCGCAAAGAGTAACTCTCATCCGCAACTCCGAGGCCTGCAACTACATCTTCACTGATACTCTTGATGGGGGTTGAAGTGCCCGAAATCAAGCTAATCCTGAGCGAATGCAAAGTCTCTGCAGATTTTACCGTGCTGGTTAGCGACGCCCCACGATCTGGGACGAGAATTTGGAGTTTGTCTGTTTTGAGAAAATTGGTTGTGCGAGCGACTGCATCGGCGAGGTCTTTGGGTATATGAGAGATACCGGATATCTTGATTGAGAAATTAGGCGCGAGGCGGAGGGGCGTGGTGCCTGTCGTAAGGTTTTGTGGCCGGGGCCACAGGGCTAGAGCAGACGGAAGGTATATAGCGACTTGAAGCAATGTGAGGATTTTCATTGTGTATCCTGGAATCCTGGGACTCTCTTTACGATGAAAATTGGAGCTTTTCAACACATCAGAGGCTTCTAATGGGGCCGTCGCTATCCTTGCATGACGCAGAAGAAGCGTCGGGAAGGCTGGTCAGGCCCTTCGGTTCATGTGGTAAATGGACGAGTAAGTCAAAGCCATCCCATGCTTCCAAAAACAGTCTGCCCAAATAAGTACCGTGGAGGCCTGAGGAAGAGGAGCGATGCTTACAAAGTCACGGTGTGCTCTCGCAACACGAGGTCAGAGATGTCTCTTGAACACTTCCGACTTCCAACCTTCCCGAACACTAGCCCAAGAATCGCCAATTTGAGTATAAAGCCTTCGCGAAGAATAGCTAGGGGTTAAGTTCCTTCAGAGGTTCAGTCATGATGATTACGATGGTGAGGAGTTGGGTAAGGCCACGCCGAGCGCTGAGCATAAGGTAAGTACATGGGAGTCTGCAGCCTGAACCTCAGGCCACAGGCGCCATGGGTACTAAGGGCGCCTAAATTGTGATCGATTTGCGTGTGTTTGGCCACGGGATAAGCTGGTCTGCCGGATGCCGACATGATGCCGATCGAAAAAGACGGCTTGAAAACCGTCCACCCAGGGGGACATTCAATATAGACTCGTTTCAATGAGCCTACTGACAAGTGTAAGTAAATAAGATGACTAGCTTCCATCCCGAGTCCACCGAAACTTGAAGGAACATGTGGCACGCGATAAATATCAAAGCCTGAGTGGCCTGAGTATCACGAAATGCCGAACTTAAGCACTCTCTCATCTCCATCTTATCAGCTCAAGACAATACGTGCGAGGGTCTTCATTTTGTTAGTGCTCTATCAGCGGGCTCGCAAGTCCGTCTCATTTGACTGAGGCGAACCTTATATGGTTTGCATCGCTGGTCCATCCACTTATCTGATCTTTACCGTTTATTCATTGAATGTCATGACGTCGATTTGAATTGCTTGATCGCCATTCTCTGTGTGACATTTCCTTTTCTCATAAGCTCTAATATTATTCAAGAGATAGATGATTAAGCCGGTGTCCGGATGTGTTCATCTATTGGAGTCTTACGTGTACTAATCACATCCGGATTATGATGGGAGGTCATAACCCTTTTCCCCTGAGGCACAGAAAGAGCTTCATAATTACCGGTAGTATTGTAGCAGGCCTTACAGTCGCTCACAGCCCTTTGGGGTTGCTCTGACTCCAGGACATCGGGTATATTATCGGAGAAATATTTTATTTTTGAATAACGAGCGCAAGTTTGAAGGGTCTCAACTCGCGGCTCTACGTGATAATGTACTCATTATAAACAACTGGTTTCAATCATACCTATTTTTCCGATCCCACATCCATTTGCCGTGTGCCTGTGCCGGTTCAAGATTTCTGAACATCAACAAAGGCCTCAGTTCTGGTCCGGTATGCAGGGGCGAGAGAAGGGAATTCGTGCAATTGGGAGTTGCAATTAAGATGCCATATTCAGTCATATGATATGTTATTCTCCTAATAGCACTGAGCTTCCTCTTAAATTCACCCAGCAAGTTTTACTATTCAACCGGTACCACAACTAAGCTTGCATATATGAACAGTCTTGAGCAAGTTACAGATGGTTGTGAGCCTTGCTCACTGCCAGCGACTTAAAAGCTTCTGGCTCCGACGAGGACGTTGAGCCACAACTTATGTCTATCAGTATATACGTACCGCGGAAGTATTGAAAAATGCGCGCGCACAAGAAATGCTCTCAGGTAGCGATGGCCGGAGATCGGTGAGGTGAACGTTTCCCTGAGGTAGAAAGAGGTATAGTATTTTTAGGCACTCACGTAAATCAGGGCCGTAGTGACACGCCTATCGTCGCCAAGGCTTGAGCGCCACCCGTTCGCTTCGGTCCGCAGTCTTGAATCGGAGATTCAACTTTTTGAGAAACGAATTTCATGATTCCCGGTCTTTCCAACACAGAACTAACATCAACCTTCGGTCGTCCATATTGTTATCTGACTTGCCCGGAGCTCGCATTCTTCTTTCTAGGTTAATCCTGGCTCATTTCATTATTTAACCCAGTGGTATGATATACATCTCAAAATCGAGAGCTCTCAAGGTCCTTTGAACCTTCTGTCTGGTCTACTGCTTCATTCATCATTCTTTCGACTGATTCTCCACTCTCGACATGAGAACCTCATGCAGTGTTTAATTCCACAAAATCGGATGCCTCAATGAAGCGAGGCCGATTTGAATAATAGGCTACGGCAACCCTTGCACTGATTGATCTTCGCAATTTCGGTTCCTGAAATTCCTGAAAGAAGGCTCCACCACTCTATGCTCAGGCTGGATGGGAAATGATCACATCAGGCTCGGTTCTCACAACGTTCTTTCTGTCCCGCAGCTTCGTTCTCGAGCAACACAAAAATATCGATTTTATCATGGGATTGTCCGTATCACCGAGGGAACATAAAACTACGAGATCGACTACACTCTCATGGGGTAGTTACTGGGAGAGGGGGTTGAGTCGTGGTAATACTCGTCGCACTCGCGCTGTTAAAAAGGTATTAGTTCGTTTTTGCTACATCTTCATGATCATAGTCACTCACGTCCAGACAATGGTAGTCGTGGTGTCAGTGATGAACGGAGAGGTCGCAATCAACTCGTGAACGATCTTCTCCTGGGTGAATACAGCTGGTTTCTAAAAGAATATCATGAGGAGATGCCACGCAAGATCAGCCTGCAACATACAGCCGCGGACACGACAGCGACCAAGATTGCGAAAGCATAGAAGAGCTTAGAGAACATCTGGAGAGGCAGGTTGGGGNGATTGTACTCTACCATTTCTTTCGTCAGCATTGCTTAAGAACCTCGCCAGACCTCATTTCCCCGTTTATCTGTCTCAATCCGCAGCTACTCGCTACTCGCGATGGTCGGTCCAAGCTCCCATGATCTCATNGGTAAATCGGGTAATGAGCAGGAATGAAATGGCCTCTCTCGTAAGTTTTCATCTTCTTCTGTCTTCCAACGCCTCAAGGATATTGTTTCACCAAAATGGAGATAGAACCATGACTGTGGTTGCCCTCCGAAAGTAACTTTACATTCTCACATCGACACGATAACCCCGATACACTGGTCCGAAATCGCTTCATAGCCTCACTTTGAATNCAGAGAAAAGTGCTAAATTGCCTCTTCTCTTCAGGAACCGGTCCATTCCGCTCAACCCACGGTCGCAGCAAATATACTGAATAACATCATCTCGTTTCCCCTTTCTAAAGTTAACACGGACGAAACGCAAAACGAGGTTCCCATCGGTGCTCATGTGGACAGTACCTAGGCGGACTGTGGCATATAAAAGTCAAGACTCCATTGCTTATTTGCCTCAGACCATCCAGAGTCAGCAGTTCGGGAAATGAAGCAGTTCCTCCTCTTGCAATCCTTCGTCACAGTCGCACTAGCGAGCATCGGTCCTGTCACCGAACTGCAAATTGTGAATCGTATCGTCGCGCCCGACGGCTTCAATAGATCGTGCGTATCAACGGATTCTCCTGTAAACAATGTCACCTAACCCGCCATAGTGCTACACTTGCAGGGAGTGGAGACACGTTCTCCCTGCCTGGTCCTATAATCAGTGGCACTAAGGCAAGCGGACAGCCTCTGGTCTAAGCCTTTACCGCTTTGCTCACACGTTCATGTAGGGGGACACATTCCAAATCAATGTGATCAACAATTTGACCGACACAACCATGTTGCGCAGTACTAGTATCGTTAGTCCTGTTTCTCGTCTCCTCTGAACTCTGCTTAGACTGATAAATGTTTTAGCACTGGCACGGTCTCTTCCAATCGGGCTCTGCTTGGGCTGATGGTCCTGTTGGTGTCACTCAGTGCCCCATCGCTCCAGGAAACTCGTTTCTATACGAGTTCAGTGTTCCAGACCAGGCTGGAACTTTCTGGTATCATAGTCACTACTGTGAGTACCACAAAAGCTGCAAACTCTGGTACGTGTTAAATGTATTATTTATTTAGCCACTCAATACTGCGATGGCCTTCGGGGAGCACTCGTTGTCCGTGACCCGAACGACCCGCAAGCTTCTTTGTAAGTGGTTTTGCATATCCGTAACGATATGATGAGTTGACAACACACAATTAGGTACGACGTGGATACAGGTTCGTCATCCGTTATAGCTGAACGCCATAAGCGCCTTAAGGACATATATCTGTACATTCAGATGACACTGTCATCACGCTCTCAGATTGGTACATGACTCATCGTATTCTGACCTTGACCAAGCTTACTTTGTTCTAGGTATCACGTAGTCTCTCCCCAGGCAGGACTGGTCCCGACCGAGGATGCAACTCTTATTAACGGTCTTGGTCGATATATTGACGGGCCAAACAGCCCATTGGCAGTCATCTCTGTTGAGTCTGGAAAGAGATACAGGATGCGCCTTGTATCTATATCTTGTGATCCCAACTTCGTTTTCTCTATCGATAGTCACCTTATGGTGAGGTCCTTCTCTTCCGGGCTGTTGCTTGTCCATCTAACTCAGATCTCTCAGACAATTATTGAAGTCGAGAGCACCAATGTGGACCCGTTGGAAGTTGACTCCATTCAAATCTATGCCGGTCAACGTTACTCTTTCGTTTTGAATGCCAACCAACCCGTTGACAACTACTGGATTCGTGCCTTACCCAACGCCGGACCATCAGGTTTCTCCAATGGTGTCAACTCTGCTATTCTCCGCTACACCGGAGCCACAGACGCCGATCCTACCACCAACCAAACTACGAGCACCAATCCTCTTGTTGAGACTAACCTCCATCCGTTGACTGACCCTGGAGCACCTGGGACTCCCGAAATAGGAGCTGCAGACGTCAATCTCAACCTCGCTATCACTTTCAATGGATCCGACTTCTTGGTCAACGGTGCTAGTTGGACGACACCCACCGCGCCTGTTCTCCTCCAGATCATGAGCGGCGCTCGCACTGCTAGCGAATTGCTGCCTTCCGGAAGTGTATACACTCTCCCTGCAAATTCGGTCATTGAGCTGTCCGTTCCTGGAGGAACCATCGGCGCCCCTGTGAGTACAATCAACAGACGCGACTGTTCCATGACTTAATGATCGCTTTACAGCACCCCTTCCATCTTCACGGCGTACGTCCTTTGTTATTATTTCATCTTTTTGCCCTTCTCAAGTAGGACCATCAGCATACATTCGACGTCATTCGTAGCGCTGGTAACTCTTCAACCAACTTCATCAACCCCGTCCGTCGTGACGTTGTGAACACTGGAGGAGCATCAAGCGACAATGTCACGATTCGCTTCACTACGAATAACCCGGGGCCCTGGATCTTCCACTGGTTTGTTTTTACCTAATCTGCTCCTTCGGCGGAATTGATTGACGACCGTTTATCAGCCACATTGACTGGCATCTGCGAGAGTGAGTTGTTTCCGAGAACTAACTAGACAATAAGACTCATATGAAATACAGGGGTCTCGCTATTGTTTTCGCTGAAGATGCCGACGTTGTGGCCACTGAAACTGTTCCCAGTACGAAATTCCCCCTTCATCGTGATCATCTCACGTGGCTGATGGTGTCTTCTAGCTGCTTGGAGCGACCTTTGCCCTATCTACGATGCTTTGCCACCAGATGAGCTGTAATCGATTGACTAGGGAGGCGTTTAAGTAATGGTTAAAGCCTGTATTTATCGGGAAACGGACATTTCAAATATCCAATCTGTTACTGATGTCGGAAATGTTTAAGAACTCTCAAGTCGTCAATTATAAAGCATTAAGTTGCATCTACGAAATTATCTAGATGTAACTTGTTCTGTGTGAGCCCCGATGTCAATCGAGGCCCTACACAATACAAGCATCAATGGGGTAGTGGTAACCTGGGTCGTTGCCATCATATCTCGACCCGCCGGGGGTTCGATTCCCTCTTGATGCAGGTTTTTGCAGTGAATTTCCTTCTATCACACGTAAACTTTCGTCGTAGAACGTTTGTCTCCAGCAAGCAGATACTTACCTGACGAAATAATGGTATTCACTCATAGTTCTCCTCTCATATGTAGGTCCTGAGGTCCGCCTCGCGCTCCACTATTACATATACATGTCTCGGCGAGTGTTGCTCCCAGAGCATTTGGGGACTCGAGAATTAGTCTCGACAATCGGCTGAACTTCTGAGCCCCTTTGGACGCCCCATTTCATTTTATTTTAGTCACTTTCTAGATATGGCGTAGGATTCTGAGGATCAAGCTTGTACAAGTGGGCACTTGAACTCCCCGATTTGTGATTTCCCGAAGTTCTTGGAAAACGATCGCTGGTTAAATTGCAGCTGGTGAATAAATGCTCTTTTCTGATTGTGAGCGTGTCGAGTGTTTCGCCACCGGCAATCCAAGATAGTAGCCGGTGATCTTAGTCTATGGATCTAGCAAGGGCAGAAGTCAGGTCGAGGTCCACGATCACTCGAACTCTTTTAGCACATCGTCTCCTGTACTTCTCCCATCTTCGCTTCCGTCTCTCTGACAGAATGTCTTCCACCCAAATTCAGGGGTCTCAGTGCCTGGCGTATAGGGAGCGATCGCCATAAGCATCGGAGGTAAATTCCTTCATTCATGTGTATGTACCATGCTGGATAAGACGGGTAATAACAAAACGATCCCACTGAACCATCCTAGGAGAGAAGGGATAAATGATGTGGTTGAGCTTTCTACTTCGGTGCTTTGCATATAGTATATGTCAGAGAAATACTGGTTATCGCGCACAAGTTCAAGAACTAGAGCATAGAGTTACGGAGATACAGAGATGGGATTTTCGGATCAAACTTGATGTCTTGGTATTGAGTATCGAAGATGAGGATATGGTGTATGGAAATCGCGTAGTGTGAAAGGGATGCAATCCTTGACAGCTTCGTGATACAAGCTGAATCGCCGAGGAGGGAAATGCATTCGAGTGGGTAAAAAATGATAGACAGTCGAATCGCATCTGAGGTTACGCACTGATACGGCGAGTGGGGAAGAGTCAGAAGTTGGATGGTAAACTTGTGCTTGAAAGTAGTTGGGTTCCACTACGAAGGAGGTAGGGAATCTTCGTCCTCGATAGACCTCGGTGCGATGGTCCCGTATCAAATCGTGCTGTGCCAGGGCATTGAACGTGACTCTCGCATCATAGCGTAGACTGATCCTAGTTTGGCGAAAGGTTGGTTAGTGATCTGCGGTACAAGAAATTGAAGGAGAGGGCATACGCCATTCTAGATTGCAAGCAGAAGCTGACTGACCAATGGTGTCCATAGTGATAGGTCGTATGGTCGTGGCGTTGAATTCGGGTTCATGTGCAGCGTGTTTATGTTGAGCAACAACACAGAAGAGACGCCAGGCCAAAACCAATAACATGAGGAAAGCATCGTTGAATGACTCAAGGTGCTTTGTTGACAAACGGCGCTTGTGTGCCTTGGACTGAGGAGACAAGCTAGAAAGTGACCGAATGAGAAAGACAGGGTGGTTTTAGAAGGTTACTGTGAGGGTTATCAAGCTTCAACCTCACCCATCAAGACACGCAGCGCGTCCGCAAGCGAGGACGGCTGCGCCGTGGGCAAAGCGTCAGACATTGATCAGAGTGCAGACTTGCTTCCCTGGCTAGAATCCCCTCAGCTGCAAGCGTATTTCAAATCATCATATTAGGGAAATCATAATATGAGGCGGTACAAGAGCAGGCCAGGGCGGAAGACTCAGCCAGGTTGCGATTCGTGGATGGACTTGAGCGGCGCTATGCCAGAGACAGCAGCTTGCGTATGGTTTGTTTGGACGACAAGTTTGTTCGCACGACTTTGATCGATTTGTCACTCAGCTGCAAACAACTAACGTGGAACTGATCCACTGGAAATCCCGGATTAGTCGGACGTACCCAACGCCTGGCCGATTGTTTGGACTCCTTCAATCGCTCAGTTGGGACGTTTTAATCACTGCTGCACTTGCTTACTTCACCCTCGTAAATCCTCTCTAGTTCTTATGATATCGGCTTCAAGATTCCGATAACCCGGGCGTAACTGGAAATCGAGTCGTCTGTTCATATATCGCTACTCTTGTCGTCACCTATTTCACACTAGCCTGGAGCCTCGAGAATGCAGGCCAACAGATTTCCGACACGAATGTCGGTGCATCCTCCGTTTTACATCAACAGCGCTGACCGAAAGCTTCTTTTGAGTGAAGAGAAGGTAACGGCGGTGTAGGGAAGTGATGTGCGAGCGTGACAGCGTCCGTCTGTCACTGGCTTACTGACCCAAGTAGAAGAGTTGTTAATAAATGTAATTTATTTGTTTTAATAGGAACGATACTCAGCGCGAACGCTATGGCGCGAAACAATGCTGAGGAGTGAAATCGAGTGAGAGAGGACGGTTTTTGAGCAAGAGCGATGATAGTAAGCTTATGGGCGCGATTTGTTAAGTGGTGAGAGAGGTGGGGTAGAATTCACTAAA
>JANIEX010001017.1:0-14894 GCA_027627405.1 Leucocoprinus birnbaumii | reverse complement strand
CCGTATCATAGCTTCTTTTCTTTGAGGTTCTTTTTTTTGAGATTCTTTTTTTCATTTTCAAGTTTTCATGAGATAGGTAACGCCACAATTGTCTTGAAATTTTTTTCCTTTTTTGAGGTTACCATTTTATGATAGTCCTCCCCCTGTGGTAGTGGTGGAGACTTGGCAGGAGGGTCGGTTAGCCGAGGTGCTTGGCGTATTGTGGGTGGAGGTAGGTGTATGGTGATGGTGTTTCTAGACGGTCTGTCCTACTCAGCGAGGGCGCATAGGGTCCCTGTTCCCTAGCATTGAAAGAAGCATTCACTTCTAATGCCGATACCCAGAGTCAAGACCCTCCAAAGGTTCTTGAACTTCCAGAACCCGCTCACTCATCACATATGTTCTCTCTAAGAAGATACCCTTTTCACACAGGTCATTGGTTTTCGAAGCTCTTGAGTGTACTTCTAAGCCCTCGATCGCTCCACAGCAACCAGGACTCAAGACACTCTAGAACCCACAAGACCTTCCGTAATTCCCTCAACTTGAAGATCAGAAGCATATTTCGATCAACGCAAATCAGCAACTCCGTTCCTTGAGCCCCTTTCCAGCACCACGAGGAAATGTCTGACCGTGTAATGCCGTTAACTAAAAGGATCTGCGTTCTTCTGATGATCATTACTTTGAATGGACTTTTGAGTGTTGCGGAAGTTCCGAACATCAGGAATCATGATGATTGGTGATCGAGGTGATTATTCGAGGGTTTGCTGATGGAATTGATGGATGATGCTGAGAATAGCCAGTGCCATACACCGAGTGCTGGAAGGTAGCTATGACGATTCAGCAAGTTTATTGCTTCTGTGCCATGATGGCTCTTAAATTAGTTGCGACGGGGTCGCCGATATCCTTGACTAGTAAGCCCAATCTACGATTATGAACGGCGGAGGGGGCGGAAAACTCACAAGACATTGAATACTCTAGTGAATAGCTGTGGAAAAGGGTCCTACGACTTCCTGTGAGAGGTAACCGATCTGCGCCTGCTCTGTTTAGAAAATCGAGATGTTGCAATGTGCACAAATATATGTGTAAGATCTGTGGCCATCTGGCCTCTAGATCGAAAGACGTCTATTCAAATTCGCGTATCGTTCCCTACTCCCATTTTGAAAGCGCCGCAGAGTAAGCTAAGTTAATGACGTTACCATGGAGTGCTTGAGTGTCATCCAAAAGCCTCAAATGAGTACTGAATTGACGAACTCTATTAGCTGAGTGAAGCTCATAGCGTAACTCATGAAATGGCGGCCGGTAGCTGTGAGGATTTAGTAATGCCAACTCGTCAGAAACGTTGCGTCATATCAAGAGGAGCAGATTTGAGGGACATTCCCTCTCGAGCGAGAGGTTGATTGAAGCAAAACTGCTGTTGGTTTATACTGGGTCTGAATCAGCGGCGGAGGTCGGTTTGAATGCGCGTTACTTAGAGCCGTATGCCCACTGTCGCCGATGTTTTTCCGTCTTTATCGTAAGTTCTGAGCCGCTGTATAGCTGCCGTTAGCATTGTCCCTGCTTAAGATTATAATGGTGGGTCGTGGGGCGTTTGATTAAATACTATCTTTATCCCAGGGGACTTGGCGTCTAATCTGGATGCTCTCTAGTAAGCGTTGCTTGGGATATGTAATGCAGATATATATGACATTATGAAGCTGCTCCCAGCTTAAGGAAAATATGGTGACAAAAATGAATCCAGGGACAGCAATATCATCTCTCGTGGTTATCGAGATAACGCTAGCTCAGGTGCGAGTCAAGCTCAGGAAGATGATTGTGTTCTCTATCTTCGATAATGTTCAGGCTCCTGGTGTTGAGAATAAGCCTTGACGACTGGAATGGTCAAAGTAACCGCTTAATAAAGAGCATGAGTTTACTCAAAGTGGAGTACATACCAAGATCGAAAACGCGCAAGTTAAAGAGCTGCAAAAATAACAGGCTGTCATCAACAGACTAAAACGTGACTGGGGTAGTGATTCCTACCAGGATAACGCCTGCCCAAGCTCGCGGACATAAACGGAGTATGGAAGCAGCGACAGTAGAGCACCTACTTGACAGGCGTGGGTCATTAGATGAAATACATTTCTCGGACTTGGATCGGATTACCACTGAGCACAACAAATACCCAAGAACTGTCTCTCATGATGATTTGAACTAGCGGAGAGTTGGACCATCCTGATCTCGTAATAGAGCGATACCTCCAGTAAGTTAGAGCCCAGAACAAGAGTTGATTGAAAACAATAGTCATTCTAACCTTTGGTTAAGCCGTGGCTTCTCTTTCAGCATAGACAAGGAGTACTGACCCAAATATAACTGATCTGAACTCTCTGGACTCCGTCACGGTCTTTCGTGTAAGGCAGAGAGAATCCGCTTGAATTCTCTGCGGGACAATCACCAGTATCCATGCGTTAAACCCTCGACATATGAGAAACCATGCGAGAAGGCATCTTCCAACTACTGCGTTCCGACCGTACAGTGTATGCACTAGGGGTAAGGGCACGAGAAGACCTAAGAAGGGGTTCACTGATGAAGAATATTGGGACATACCCCGAATCATCATGATCAACTCCAAGTTACCGAGAAGCAACATAATCGCAGCTGTCTGCACTTGAAACCACACCAGACATCTACCATTCACGCGCTCCAGGACTGTTGGCGTCGAATGTACCACATGGGCTCTGAAAGAAGCGTAAGTAGCCCCTTTGGTCATTCGACGAGGAAATGCTCAGCTCTCACATCTGAGCAGCTACTGCGAGATAGCGAGCGATGAAGAAAGAGGCCTTGATCCAGTGACGCGAGCACCTGACGTATCAAGAGAAACATGTGATGGTTCGCTCGGCTCCAAGTATAGATGAGAAGAGAAGTATGGAAACCAGTACCTCCAAATATACTGAATCTCCAGGTCCCATGTTAAGAAGTGATCATAAACAAGCAATGATAGACCTGCGACTGTGTCGAGCTTCAGGTCATTATATGTGTCACAGCTCTGAGTCTACAGCCATCTTACCATTCGTGTACTGCCTGATGATCACTTCGGCAGGCATTATCGTGATAGTCTTGCCGCAACCAACGGGCATTCGCCCAAGGTAAGTCTTCTGTGACGGTGGGGGAAGCGGGGGCCGGTTGCCAACAGAGAGGATGATCGTCGTTAGGGAGAGGACAATAGATTCCGGTACGAGGGCGCTTCATCAATATTTGAATATTTGAATCACAGCAGATCACAGCCTTGACATGATTGTCTAGCGTGACCCTGAGGTCTGAATTGCTGCTTACTTGGGGGATCCGGGTTATTACGCACTCAACAGACACATAACAGAACGTCACTCAAGCATGATTTTTTGCTGCAATTGAGCTCGAGCAAATACATGATATGCTGGGTACATTTACATACTTTATTCGTCGCAGTCCAAGCAGACAAGTCTATGGGTCGGGAATACGGCCAAATAACAAGATAGGCTCCGTTCCTGACTAAGCCAAGGGAAATACTGGAGACTGGAGTCCGACCGAGTTTGAAGCTAGTCTTGTACAAGATGCTATCGGAATGGGGTATAGGATGTTGGACACTCTGAATACACTAACAGTCAATCGCAAGAACTTTGAGACTCGAGCTCAGGTGATGGCGAAGCTGTTGTAAAGATAGGGTCTGATGCGATTGTTTTGAGGCTCATTACGTTGAGGATTAGCCGGCATGACTGGAGACAATCGATTCAGCCGCATTGACTCATGCATCACAAAACTTGGGAGCTTACCAACACAGATAGTGTACATGTTATGATACTGGGGGAACAGAGTTGACTTTACATGAAATCTGGACGAACCAAGGAACGGACGCACCATGACATGATTTGTCCGACTTGGCGGAGATATACTGAATATGGAAGGAGGGAAAGAAGGACACCTATCGATTTCGGGTCGGTTTTCATTCAAATGACAATCAAGGGTTATTTTACCGGTCAACATGACGAACGACCACGAGTTTTCCTTCATGACAAGTCGGAGGATTGGATTATCGGACCAGCCCGGCCTCTTGAAGTAACGGTACCTGCGATATGTCAAGAGCCACAGGAGGGACTGATTACCAAAAACACCAATTGCCCTAAAATACTATGTCAGATCCTTGAGTATATGAAGAGACGTGGAGCCGTAACGTCCCGGTAGACTTACCCGAAGAGCACCGATCTCAGTTGATTTGATTCCTTGACAGTATGCTGAGAGATACAGAAAAGGTTGGCACGCATGTTGGGTGGAATGACAATGAAAATCCATATGTTTGTGGCTCGGGATATCAAGAACCAGGCGAGCAGACAGAGCCCGACTAGTCTGTCCTTCTCGTACAAAGCGTATACTACGAGGGAGCGGGGGAGTGAGGAACGTGTCATTCGAAGGCTAAGGTTTAGCTCACCTCGAACCATCATTATGAGTTCCATATTCCCCAGAAGTAGTACAATGGACCCCACTTGAAATCTAAACCACGCTAAACAGTTACCGTTTATGCGCAGAAGGACAGCTGGAGTTGAATGCACGACATTTCCACTAGAACGAAAAGTGCTTCAGTCCGGACGTATGCGCACCTAACCGAAGTTTGAGCTCACATCTGTACCGCAAGCGCCAGATATCTAGCAGTGAAAAAACGTAGCCTTAATCCACCAACGCGAGTCTCTATGGAGTCATACGGGCCATGAGAGCCGTTTACGCTCCATCGACGACTCGGAGAACGAACCGCCAGATCAACTGCGCTTCTTGATCGAGAGTGAGTAAGTGATCATATACAATCAATGCAAGGCCTGCGACTAGGATGTAAAATTTGAGTATCATTCCTAGTTATTTTCTCACTAATCGAAGGACCTTTACCCACCATGACCATACTGCCTGATCAGGACCTCCGTATTCGACATGATATGGGAACCTCAAGTCGATGGTCGCAGGACCAGAGGAGGGCCGGCTCCAGCCTATGACCCCTTGGGTGAAGTGAATGTCAGAATGGTGACAGCGAAGGAAGAGGTGTGAGGTGACGGCAAGGCTTTGACCTTGTTGACTGAGCATAATTAAGCACTCATAGTCGCTTCTCGAACCCGCTCTAAACCGAGATGGCGTGTGAAAGAAGTTCGGGTGCAGTAGAGTTGTGAGAAGATTTATGTGGGGATCCATTCAAAGCTTGCCATGACAATGTTGAGTGCCAGAGACTAAAGGACGAAAACAATTTTAGATGAACAAAATCCATTGCACTACCGTTCTTTTAAATGGCTCCCAAAATCGCCGAGTGATAATTTATTTGTCTGCATTCCAAACTGGATGAATGATCCAGCCACTTAGACGTCTTGACCCTCCAAGGGCTCAATGTCATGATATAATTGACTTTAGTGAATCCCTTCAATCGATGGAGGGGGATAGCGGAATGAGTTGTTTTGGTGGTAATGATGCGACCCCGACAATCTCATAATCCTGCTTGCTCTTTCATTCGTTCATAATGAGTCACACCCACAATATTTGGCTTGGAATTATCGCATCGGCTTGTCACCTATGCTTTCACGTAGAAAAGCCTCGAAAAATACTGGGAAGAAAAAACCGACCGACAGTATGCAAGTCTCAAGGTCAGAGAAAAATCGCTAGCTCTATATTGAGTAGTGTTGCTATATTAGTCGACGTTGTTGGCTCACAGATACTCCTGCAATCGCCGAATACCCTCAGGCCAAAAACAACTCACGGGTATATTGAATCGTTCGCGTCACAGCCTGAGCTTGTGGAGGCTGATGTTCACCATCAGCAGAAGTTCGACCAACCCTCTGTTTGCGCTAATCTGTAACAGTTGATCATCTCGTGCACTGGTACATGAGATGCCTTAGCAGTCAATGAGCCACTCGACATCGTTCGTCTTGCAGCAGAGCCTGAGAGTGGGGAAATTGGAGCCTTATAGAACCTGCTAGCCCCAAGGTCACAAGGCATCGCCGTCATCAATGTGAGTATTAACTTACCTTGTTCTAGCTACGCGGCCAACGAGAGTAACACTAATCATCCGCAATACCGTAGCAGTCCGCTAGAGTCAAGTGTATGCACAATCGTCCTTCTTCTTCGTACTTATATTAGTGTAGTTTCTCCCCAGGGGTATAGCGTTTTTCCCTCTTACAAATAGCTATCAAGTTCAATCCCGCTATCTTCCCTACTATTGACATATTCTCGCTGTTTGTTCCCTTTCTTATGCCATGTCCTATCTCTAGCTTAACGGTACACCTCATTCTTTGGACCAGCTTTACACGCACAGCCGACCCCGAAGGTTCATGCCAAAGGACATGTGCCACCGTCGGCATGGCATGCTGGGTACGCCTTACCGTTACAAGCGTATGCAGACAATGACAAACCGCCATTTCATTCTCATGGGACGAGTAGTTGTCCAGTCGATCGAATGTCAGCATGTAGGGCCCTTCGGATACAAAGGACATGGTACCTCTTCACGAGCTGATAGCCAATCTTCTTGGCATTGCATTTAGAAGGAATTCATCTTACAGGCTGCTGCGGTTTTCTGATATCGCCACTCCAGAGCTCCAAAGAAATAAATCAATTTTTAGTTGACAACCCTCATTGATTACTATCGTTATTGTCCACATTGTAGTGATGTTCATCTACCTGGGAAAACTATACTTTGAGTCGCGCTAGGCTATTCAGAGATACGATAAATGGTGTTTGTTCCTTCCTTGCAAGCTCCGACGTCTCCTGGGAGATGATAATCACCTCATTATATGCACAGTACCATACGTAGGTAATCTATAAAGCCTCTCACAAGCCACTTGCTCCATTTCCTAAGGACCTCTACCCAGACTCTCACTAGGGTGATATGCAAGCTAAACTCCCCATCCTCACCACTCTCTTCTCCTTCACACTGCTCGCCTTCGGAGCTAACCTCAACATTCGCTCAGGGGACGTTACGGACCTGTGCAATCCACAAGGTTATCCCTGCGATAATACAGGGCAATGCTGCCCAGGACTCTCTTGTCAAAAGGTGCGCTTCATCACACTCATCTTCTTTGATATTCACATTCTGAATGTGGGTTTCATAAGCAACCAACATGGTCGACGTCTTACTGCCTTTGAATTAGTGAATTTGACCGAGACTCCGTGGGCTCCATAAAAATCAGTTTTCATTCAGGCCTTACTTATACTTTCTGTGTCACAGCCCCTGGCATCTTGCAGTAGCCCCCAGTTGATAGTCCAGCCCATGCTTTCCTCCAGTTACTCTATGTTATATTTCTTTTGACGTTTGTAGTAAACTGTAGTATCAATCATACAAATTGACTGAATTACTCGAAGCAACCAAAATTGCTTATATGTAACCGTCCTCGCTGACCAGTTCAATAAATAAGCGTTGAAATTCTAGAACCGCTACTGAGTATGTCATTATACAAATGAAGAATGAATATGCTACAGTACCTATCTTCTGGAAACAAGATAATCTCAATTGGCTCGTTAGCTGAACAACTCCTCGTCTTATCTGTGGAGTGTTCAACGTGTCGGGCGACGAGAGTAGAAAGAGAGACGGAAAATGGTGACAGAAGTGCCGCGATAACGAGGCGCAAGAGCTCTCTCTTATAACAAGAGTAATGAGCAGTGGAAGGGAAAAACTGGATCCAGTGCGTCGTAGCCCCAAGCGGGATTTGATTGAATACAACAAATCAGTAAGACATGACCAATTCCAGTAAGGGTAAACAATCTGAGCTTCCATTCTCTGTGATGAGAAATGTTTGCTGATGTCCATCCATGTTAGTCCGAGAACATGACTCTCTGAGGGAAATCAAAGTTATAATTCCATAATTTGACTTTGGGGCTCGAGCTCCCCCGAATACAAGACTGTGGACAAAATTGGTTCTTGGTTTTCATCTAATTGACTTTGAAGGCTGCCCATGCTCAAGATCACCCTGGAGGACTGAGAGTTTGCTGACACCGTCATGGAGTAGGTCATGGAACAGGCAAGACGACTTACCATTAGAGACAGGACGCATAAAAAAGCACTACGACAACAATTCGTCGAGTCAATATACTACTTACACCGAATGCCCCGGCTCCGAGACGCACCAGGGTAACATCTGTCCAGCGTGGTGAACTACTAGTGAGTAAGGTAATACGGACAATAAAATACCTTAGTATGGGATATGAAACTTTGACCAGGTATGATATCGAGCTTGAGACGTACCGCTGAGGGCAAGGGAAGCCCATGCATTGTCCCGAACAATAATTTGAATGATCAAATAATTCCTCCTCCCTGTTTGCTCCGAGATACGGTATTTGCGGAATGTTAAGGCCCATAGCAGAATCTGACTAAGAATAATTATTGCACCTGTGCTACGAGTGCGATGCTTAGAAGTAGTATCAACATTCGTGGCAGCTTGAAGGACACACCTTGCTAGATTGGTTCTAAACTCTCTCGGTGCTTTCTGCGTAATACAATAGGCATCCATCTGCATGAACATAGGTCTGCGTGTGCTCGAAAGGACCCAAGCATTATGGGCTCTAGAAATCGTGAACCACAGAGCGAGCGCCGTGCCGAATCTTTTATTTTGCCCATATAGTATATGAACTACAAGAGACCCAAATGCCGTTTAAACCTTGCCTCCTCTACTTAAATATATGTTGCGCTCACCTCTAAACATCATGATCATCTCCAGGTTGCCGAGTAGCAGTACGATGACAGTTGCCGGTACAACGAACCATATCAAGCAGGCACTGTAAGCCTGGTCGTCTATTCTTAGGATCAACATAGGTAAACATTGGTAGATAGACGACGCATGCTCACATCGGACCTTCACTTCTTACCTTCACTTACACCTTACCACTTGTACCTACGATACGCGTATCCCTTTCCATATAGACCGCATTGGCCACGCTTTCTTTGTGTGATCATTCGTGAGTACTCCTATCGTCATTCTTCGTGAGCCCTCGCGGGTCTTTCACTTTTTTTTTTGCGTCGTCTATCTCAGTTTTTTTTTTTTTCTTTTTCTTTCTCTTATTTCTTGCTCAAACTTGCGACCGAACGATCTCTTTTGACGAGTCATAGGACCGTCAGGCTGGATTTCCAACAAAAAAGAATCTGACGTGCGTGCATATATGCACATATTCCCAGGGGTAATCACCTTCGATCACGCAATAACCGCATATATCCAAGGTCCCCTGAGTTCGAGACGCGTACATACGTGTAATTCTTTCCCTACACGCGTACATACGCAACAACATTTACTTGAAACTTTCGCGTACACACGCATACAATTTACTTCGCGTACATACGCATATACTTCATTTTTCGCGTACATACGCATACCTTTTACCTCGTATATACAAATCAGTGTATCGACCAGTTCTCTCTGACTCACTAAAGAACCATGGCTACAGGAACTCGTAAACCTATCAAAAAGAAAAGGCCTCTCGCGAGTAACATCACTGATCCCCGTGGCAGGACCTTCCTCATCTATCCAAGAATTTGACACGCTCGTTGCGGAAGATAATTCAGAGGACACCGAGGATCCCACACCCATATCTAAGAAACCCTCATCCTCCATCGATGCGCTTCTCCCCAATTTACCCCCATTGCCAGAGAGTTCTGCTTCCGACTCAGATTCCGACTCAGAGTCCGATTATCCTATTGCAACCACCATGTCCACTACCTCGTTACCCCATGGCCTTGTCTACCCCGCTGGGGCTTATCCGTATATCCCCGAAATGCCAGAGAGCAAAATCACGCCACTTCTTCTTCTCGAATACCAGCGCATTGTCGAGGACCACGCGGCCGGTTTGCGTCACCCTCCTGCAGACGGGAAGGCGCTCCTCAAAGCAGTTAAGGCTTCCTTCAACCAAAACATGGCCATCAGCTGTTTCGTCGCTTTGTTGGGCAACTCCCTCAGCAACAAAACATTTACAGAGTTCGTCGACCTCATGAGAGAGCGATTCCTGGAGAAAGACTGGGATACCAAGTTACGTCTCGAGATAAGGGAGATGAAAATGCAGAACAATGAACGTTTCATGGACTGGTTGCAACCTATGCTCTCGAAGAATCACTGTTTGGAGGGCACAAAATTGCACTTCGACGACTCATCGCTCATCGAGAATGTCGACACCAACATTTGCCCAGCGCTTCGAGACATTATCAATGAGAAGCCCAATAAAGTCAAGAAAATGGATTGGGAGACATATCGGAAATGTATGGACGAGATCGATAAGACCCGCCATAAGAAGACGGAGAATGCGAAAAAGGTTAATCAGAAGGAGTTACTCGAGCTACGACAGGAGCTTAACACGCTCAAGTCCCTCGTAAAGGGACAACCCTCATCATCATCCAACACTATTTCTTCACGTCGAGGCGGCAGGCCTCGACGATCCGACACGCGCGACACCTGAGATGCTCGGGACTTACCTCAACACAAATACATTCACCCGTACTACGCTACCAAACCGTTGCAAGGCTCCTTTGTTCCATGGGGAGCAATGTCAGCATCTATCTTCACCCCAGGACAGAGCGCGAAGACCGACGCCCCACCTTGCCTCACAGAGGAGGAACGTGCCATCCTAACCAAACACGATGGGTGTAACGTTTGCCAAAGATTCAAGTGCAAGTACCGCACGAATTGGCAGAAGTGCGAAGCGCCGATCCCCTCCTGCAGGGAATATCGACCTGTCTCTTACAAGGTCCTTTCCAACTCCTCGACGACATCGTCCTCCACCGCCGCACAAGCCTCCTCGTCGAAGCGCTCCAATGATAAAGAAGAGCGTCCCAACAAGCGTCCAAAGACAGTTAACGCCGTTGAGGAACTTGAAGGATCGTCGATGGAGTTCTCAGAGGGAGACATCATCGTAGCTGCCATCCGAGACGCAGGCGACACCACTGATGAAGGCGACTCGGAATCTTTGTTTACCATTGCGCGACCCCCGCTCAAACGCACGTATAACAGGAAAGGAAAGCAGCCAGCCACCGTAGCCGCTACGTCTATGCAAGATGATACCGACGAGGAGGGAGACACTGGCGTGACCGAGAATAATGCAGAACAGAGCAGAGAGGCACAGTCTTCATCGCCTGTGAGTATAAAACCGCCAAAGGTTCTCATATGGGAGTGCAAGGTCACTGATGCGATTACCAGTGAATTCCCGGTCACCGTCCATGCGCTCATCGACAGTGGTGCTGCGTTAGTCCTTATCAGTGAAAAGGTCGTATCTCGTTTAGGTTTAGAGCGTCACCCGTTACCTCGTCCGATGTCCATTACCACCGCAACCCGAGCACATACTTCATACCGCGAATATGTAAAGTTATCGTTATCCTCTAGCAACCTCGAATATAAAGCGTCACCCACTCATGCGATAATTGCGCCATCACTGAGCTATGATATTATACTTGGAATGCCTTTTCTGCGAAGAAACAACATTCAGATCGATGCCTTAGCGAGCACTGTCACAGACATTGCTAGAGGCTACACACTAGTCGGACATGAGTTACAAGAGTATCAGCGGCTGAAAAGAACATCACGACATATCAAACCTACGTCGGCTCGTGAACAAGTGGCGACGACGAAAAGGTACCGAAGGGCTCTATTAGCAGAATTGAAAGAGAAACTAATAGCAAAGAAAGAGGAGCTTGACATGAGCGCTGTAGAGAAGAGGCCATTGGCAGAGATCATTGCGGCAATCTCAGCGCGCATTATCAGTTCAGAAGAAGAACTACGACATCGGGAGGAAAGAGAACAAGTCCTGAAAGACTTTGAGCCCGTGTTTGCGGACGTCCCACACGCAGACAAGTTGCCTACCGACGTGCTTGCTGAGATCAAGTTAAAAGACGCCAACTTCACGATGGCCACGAGAACATATAGCTGTCCACAAAAATTTCGTGAGGCCTGGAAGACGTTGATTCAACAACATTTGGACGCTGGAAGGATCCAAGAGTCATCAGCGCCGATGGCGTCACCGGCCTTTATTATACCAAAAGCAGATCCTACTGCCTTACCACGTTGGGTGAATGACTACCGCATCTTAAATAAAAATACGGTGCCGGACTCTTATCCATTGCCACGAATTGATGATATATTGGCAGATTGTGGAAAAGGGAAGATATGGGGTACTATTGACATGACAAACGCTTTCTTTCAAACACGGATGAAACCATCAGATATTTCGCTGACAGCAGTGTCGACACCTTTCGGGATGTATGAATGGCGAGTCATGCCAATGGGATTAAGGAACGCCCCGGCTATTCATCAGCGACGAGTAAACCAGGCACTTCGCCGATATTTAGGCAAATTCTGCCACATCTACCTTGACGACATCATAATTTGGTCCGACTCAATCAACGAACACCGTAGGCATTGCAGGCTGATCCTTAAGGCACTACAGGATTCAGGCCTTTTCTGTAACCTGAAGAAGACCAAACTATTCCAGACAGAAGTGCATTTTTTGGGACACATCATTAATCGCGACGGAATATACCCGGACAATAAAAAGATTGAACGTATCGCCAACTGGCCGAAGCCTACATCTGCTAAAGAAGTGCGAGGTTTTTTGGGCCTTGTACGATTCTTGGCCAGTTTCCTACCCCAATTGGCGAGGTATACACAGATACTTAACCGCCTCACGGAGAAGGAATGTGACTACGAGTTTCCAGAATGGACGGAGGCACATCAAACAGCTTTCGACGGCATTAAGCAATTGGTAATGAGCGCGGAATGCCTGACGGTGATTGATCATACCTTAATGCCGGAATACCGTGTGTTTGTGACAACGGACGCGTCAGACACGCGCATGGGAGCAATGCTGAGCTTTGGAAGAACTTGGGAATCAGCGCGGCCTGTCGCTTTTGACAGCAAACCCTTCAAGGGAGCAGAATTGAATTACCCGGTACATGAGAAAGAGTTGTTTGCCATCGTTCGGGCTTTAACCAAGTGGCGCTCAGATTTATTAGGCATACCATTTACCGTCTTGACAGACCATCGCATGCTGGAATGTTTTCAGACTCAAAAGCACCTGTCTCGACAACAAGCTCGGTGGATGGAGCTCTTACAACAATATGACTTTGAAATCGTGTATGTAAAAGGAGAGGATAATGCGGTTGCGGATGCACTCTCACGTACCAATTTTGAGGAGACGAGCATGGAAGAGAATGCCTGGAAACACTGTCCAAACGACTATATCGACGAATTAGAGATCCCGGTGTGTGCAGTATTGGAAGCGCCCAAGATATCACCCTGGGAGGCCACTTTGGTTTTGATAAGACATACGAAACGCTACGAGAATCGTTTTACTGGCCAGGGATGCGAACCTATCTGGAATCAGCATACATCCCCAGCTGCCTGGAGTGCCAGAAAAAACAAGGCTCCGACAACCAAGCCAGTCGGCCCCTTACATCCGCTACCAGTGCCAGATGACCGTTTTTCATCGGTTGCAATGGATTTCGTTGGACCATTTCCAGAAGAGGATGGTTTCAATTATTTGTTAACCATTACGGACCGCTTGGGCGCGGACGTACGTCTGGTCCCATGTACAACAGACATATCAGCGTCAGAGTTGGCGGAGTTATTTTTCACGAGTTGGTATTGCGAGAATGGGCTACCGGCTGAGATCGTTTGTGACAGAGACAAACTTTTCTTGTCAACATTTTGGCAGGAGTTCACGAGCCTATTAGATGTCAAAGTAAAAATGTCAACGGCGTTTCATCCGCAGACTGATGGCAGTTCAGAACGCACTAACAAGACTGTGAATCAATTGCTACGGAATTACGTTACGGAGAATCAGGAAGGGTGGGTACGGGCCCTACCTCGAGTACGTTTTGCCATCATGAACACCGTTAATGCCTCCACCGGGTACACGGGTTTTCAGCTTCGTATGGCTTTCTCGCCACGGATCCTGCCTGTGTTGGCCGATACAGGGACACCAACAGAAAAAGAACAACCGGCTGCGATGATTGCGAGGTTAGGAAAGAACGTAATGGCAGCACAGGACAATCTTTTGGAAGCAAAGATAAATCAAGCGGCGACTGCAAACAAGCATCGACGCGACGAGTTCCCATTTAAGGTGGGCGATCAGGCATTGCTGTCGACAAAGAATCGGATGAAGGAGTTACAGAACGTCTCCGGCAATAAGATTGCCGCCAAACTGGCGCCGCGGTATGATGGACCTTACAGGATCGTCGCGATCGATGAGTCACATAGCACGGTGACACTCGATATCCCGGGACAGGACAATAAGTGCAGGGTTTTCCATACCTCGGTGGTTAGGAAATTCACGGCCCCAGTGCCAGAACATCAGGGAGGGGAGGAGTCGACACGCCAACCGCCACTGTCAAAAGATCCACCTCCAGTAATGACGCGGACAGGCCCTGAATACGTTATTGAAAAGATATTACAGCATAGACGGAAGGGTAATGGTTATGAATTCGAAGTCAAATGGAGGGATTTCCCAGACTCCGATGAGCATAATGAGTGGATGACGACCACGAAGCTGAAGCATACGGTTGCCCTGGAGAAGTACCTTCAGGCTACAGGACTCATAATTCGCAAGAAGAAAATTTAAGGTCATATTACTACTGACTTCTAACTTCAAGAGGGCGGGGAGGAGTGTAAGCCTCGATCATATACAAACACAGGTAAATATGTAGTATACTAGCTCGAGACTTACGACGTGTTCCTGATCCGATCTTACCACTTACCACCACCTTCACCTTTGTACCTCGATACGCGTATCCCCCACTTGTTATACGACCGCTTAGACCACGCATCTTTCTCTTGTGCGACTTCGTGAGTATCATATCTTTGGTGAGCCCCATTGGGCTTTCATGGGACGCTACAGAAACAAAGGACGAAAAAATGGGGCATCTTCCAGTGCAAGCTCGTCCCAATTTATCAACCTGTCCGCTCTTTCTT
>JANIEX010001016.1:0-14905 GCA_027627405.1 Leucocoprinus birnbaumii | reverse complement strand
ATCCGCCCCGGCACGCCGCGTCATCGAGGCAGGTCCGCCCTTTACACTCTCTGCTTCTGCCCGAAATCACTCACGAGTGTCCAGGCACCGGGTCTGGCTCGTTCACGCACTCCGTCGCGAGGACCATCGGCGACGCTGGCCACCTCTGGTCATATGAGTTCCACGAGGCACGGGCAAACAAGGCAAGGTGCGCTCATCCACCCAGCTTCTCCCGTTTAGACGCATTGAGTACCTGCTCAGGGAGGAGTTCACGCGCCATGGCATGACAAACACAGTTACGCTCACACACCGTAACGTCTGCAAAGAAGGCTTCACCGTCGAAAACACTGTCGACTCGGGTACGTAACCCCCTCTCTGTTTTCGGCTCCATTAACATCCACTCCCTTTGTTTCTCTTTCAGTCTTTCTTGATCTACCGGCCCCCTGGGATGCCGTAGAGCACGCTAAAAAGGCACTCCGGGTGCGTAATGCACCCATATATCCAGTCAAACCACTGATCTCTCGATTCCAGAAAGACCGCATCACTCGGATATGCTGCTTCAGCCCATGCATGGAGCAGGTCTTACGAACGGTCGCTGCCCTGAACGACGCCGGCTTCACTGGTACGCCGCACATACCCGGAACCCCCGAGAGCTACCAATCTAATCCATATTCCCAAACTCAGAAATTTCCATGTACGAAACACTCCTCCGCCCACACGAAGTCGCCCAAGTTCCGCAACTCCAATCAATCAGCGAAGTCTCCGAAAGGCTCAAAGACGCCGAAAAGAAACGCGAAGAAAAGCGCCTACGTCAAATCGCCAACAACAAGGCTCGATTAGCTGCCACCGAACCGACTAAACGCAAACGCGGATATGAAGACGACGACCCGGGACGCCCTGTCGAGACACCAGTCCAAGATCTCAGCTCGAGCGATGAATCACCCGAGACCAAGCGTGTCAGAACACAGGAAGGCAAAGACGCAGGCGTAGAAGAAGCAGAAGCGGACGTTACAACAGTATCTGTACAAGTGGACATGATCAAAGCGGATGAAAACGAGGTCGACAAGCTGATGGTGGACGATGAATCTCGCATGGAAATCACTGGCACAACTTCCCCCTCGAGTCCTATACCAGACTCGCGCATCAGCGTTTCAAATGCCTTGCCAGAGGTTCGGGGCCACACCTCATATCTCACTTTCGCAGTACTCGTTCCCTTTACGGCACCTCTGGACTCTTCTTCTGGAACAGGGGGAGAAGCCGTATCTACCACTCCATCGGAGCCCGCGCCAGCACCGTCAGAAGCACCAGATAAAAGTAGCATAGTAGCGTCATGATGTGGTTAATTAGGTGTACTCCTACGTACGTTATCCAAGCAGAGGGGGAGAGGTGTACAGTAGGATGAAATGGCGAAGAAGTATCTAACCCCTTACTGGGAGAGAGAGCAGGCTATCTATCCCCAAGATGGTCACTGCCATCTCGACTCCTTCAATCTGCGTAGCGAACTTTTGATGTCCGTGGACGTAGCGCCCTCGTGGGCGCAGTGACACTTCGCGCATCAGTTCCCCCTGTAGAAGAAGCAGAGGGATCATGGGCAGCTGGAGCTGCGGACACCAAGTCCTTTGTTGTCCTCGACTTCTTCCTGCGTTTCACCACCGGTTCCTTCGATCCCCCTGCACCACCACCTGCGCGACCTCCGCCATAGTCGTCATCGTCCTCCTCCTCCCCGACGCTGACCGAGGAATTTTCCTCTGAATCTGATTGGTCGTGACGCGTCCGTTTGCGACCGGATGTACGGGTGCTGCGGCGCGTTGGAGCCGGAGCTTTGCGCTTCGTTGGTGCGCTTGCGCTTGATCTGAGTTGGCGTGTTGACCCTCGGGCGTTAGGGGCGTCCACAGTAGACTGCCTGGGTGTACTGTTGCCTGCTGCAGCATCACGCTTCTCTGCGATGGTATCGTTGGCGTTTTCATTTCTGCCGCTGCCATTTGAAATTTGTTGGACGCCTTGGTCGGACTGTCGGGGGTGCTGCGCCTGTCCGATAGAGGTCGATCGTGAAGTATCTACTTCTTGTTGTTGTCGAGCTTCGGCGTCTGCCGCCAATTCTGCCATGGATTTTGGTACGAAAGTCACAGCGTTGCTCGGTGTTCCAGAGGTGCCGTTAAATGAAGAAGTGTAAGTGTTCATCTCCGTAGGGTTGTCGTTAGGAGGATTATCCGAGATCGCCCCCATGACCTCATCTTCGTCCAAGTCGTAAGTGATATAATCGGGTGCATCACTTGCTGTGGAATCTTGTTCTTCCAGTTCCAGTTTTTTGTCGATCAGAACCGCTGATTTCGGATTGTATGGGTTGCTAGTTGACGTTGATGGTTCTCCGGGCTGGAATGACAACACAGGTTGATCTGGGACGTATTGGAATTTTGGGAGATGGAAGGCTTCGACTACATCATCGGCCCCGATGAGAAACCCGCCACCGCCGTCACCGTTACCGTCATCACCGGGCGTTCGCGTTTCCTACAAATATGAAAAAGAGAGAAAAAAGTAATAAATTCGACGTCAATGAAACTTTAGATTTTGGCAAAATCGTGATTTGTGTATACGTACCTCAGAGTCGGCTTCCACAACTTGTAAACGCCCGTCCTTCCCGGTGGTGTCTGCTGTTCCTCCCGCTTCAGGTTCCATTCCTCCTTCAACCGCGCTTTCGCCCCCTTTCTGCTGCTGCTGCTGCTGCGCCTTGCCATTGCCCTTGTGGACAGCCTTATCATCATGTACTACTCGATCAGATTTGGTTCCGTATTGTTCTTGTAATCGTTGTCGTATCCGAAGACCCTGGATTAACCGCGTCCACTGTTTGATCACCCGTTCTTCGCGCTTTGCTCGGGCTTTCTCCTCGGCCAGACGTTCAGATTCCCAGAATGCCTGATTAAAAACGAGTGTGATCAACAATCAGCTTTCTTTCCGATCCATAGGACGAAAAAGGGCAAAGTGAAGCTTGGGTAACGCGTCCGTCCCCCCAATCAACAGTTGATAGAACACAGAAATGTACCTCTAATAAAGCATCTTCGTTCTCTTTTGCTATCACCACGCCCTCTATTACCGGGAACGCCCGTCGCTTCTTAAACTCGAAGCCAGTCTGGGCGGTGG
Source organism: Leucocoprinus birnbaumii (assembly GCA_027627405.1). Classification (NCBI taxonomy): domain Eukaryota; kingdom Fungi; phylum Basidiomycota; class Agaricomycetes; order Agaricales; family Agaricaceae; genus Leucocoprinus; species Leucocoprinus birnbaumii. The sequence continues at coordinate 11,788 of JANIEX010001016.1, read as the reverse complement.
GCAAATTGGTGAGTATGATGGAAAGAGAAGTGTAAATCGATGTAAGTGAGATTGAACGTTAAAGTGTATTGGACAATCACGCACAACAGCCTCAGCGAAATCGAACCCTAGTTTCCGTGCTATCTTCGCGACACCTTTATCTGTCGTGACGATTGATCAACAAAGTCGAGATAAATGTGAGCAGAGTACAGTGGCGTCGAGGAAGAATAAGCTTACACGGGATATGTACTCCACCACTAGGGAGCATGGAGGGCGTATAGAGATCGATGTTGCCGAAATTATTCTTGGGCACGATTCCCTGAAGGTCGAGATGATCAGTGGACCGGCCGAGTAAAGATGATCAGCTCAAGCATACGTTAACAACTGGATCGGGCACATAGGCTTCGGTTTGCGAACGCGCATACAATCCTTGCATCACTTCGCCTGGAGGCCCTCCCTCTCCGCTCGTGCCGGCCTCTTTCAAGACTTCGAGTTCTCGCAGCTTATTAACAGTTCCTGCCCGAACCTTGACCATCTTGAGAGGTTGTTCACCAGCCTTGATAGTTCTACCTTCACTGCGCATCCAGTTCTCCGCTGTCTTGAGAGAAACTACAGCAGACCTCGGATAGACAGGTTCCCCGCGGAACTTGCCCAACTCTGGGGTAGACGGAGGTGGTGGATGTATAGTCTCGGTTTGTTTTAAGTGTCGCATAAGAACGTAACTTCGGCTTCTGTCAAGATGGATTCACAGCAAGTATCTTTAGACAACTTACACTGGATGATCTTTGAAACCGCTGATTGTCGTTGGCATACCCTCAAGCATCTGCGCCATCTCAAGCTCTTCGTCTTCGATGTCATCTCTGTGCTGAGCAAAGTTATGAGCGGAGAAGATCAAAGTCGACGGCATGATCACTCACGAGACGATAAGGTCTGTATACGAGGCTCAAAACCTGGTTCCACCAATTCGCTCTACCTTTACCTCCACCACCCATATTCGCCGCACCACTGCCGCCTTGCACTTTTGCAACTTTCGTACCGTATTCTCGGGCGTATCGGCGAGTAACATCTCTAGCGTACCCATCTTCTTCAAACGCTAAAACGTACAATAGTCGGTTTTCTTGATTGAGAGGCGCCTTTGATGGTTTCTTCGGTGCGGGGGAGTTGAACCGAGAAAACGTAGCCACAGCGGCATTGGCAAGAGCAGGATTGGTAACAGGCGCAGGATCAAAGACTTTGCGTTTGTTGACGATTGAACGTATAGGATCGACGGGAAGCCATCGACCGTCGGCTTTCGAAAAGACTTCAGTCCAGAAGACCGGAGGTGTGGTTGTTGGATCCGAAGGTGCTAGCAAGGAATAGATAAATGAACGTCAATGCCACGAATCACTGGACTGACATACCATCACCAGCATCTGACGGTGAGGGGGAAGCGCTGCCTAACCTTCGACCTTGTGGTCGAGTTTTTCTAAGCTTGATCGGAGGTTTCGCCTTCTCTTTCCCTTTCCCTTTGCCCGTTGCCGCCGAGCCGTCCAGGCGTTGCCCAGCGCCTGGGAAGCTTGCTGCTTTGCCTTTGCCCTTGATATCAGATTTCGAGCTTGAGCTTGATGGGATCTCCACCTCTTCCATGTCCTCATCTTCGGCACTTTCTTCATGCTCAGAGGCCCCGCTAGATGTAGCTTTCTCTTTCCATTTGCCCTTTGCTGGCGTCTTCTTCTTTGTATACTTCGGTTTTGGCTTCCCAACACTTGCTTGCCAGGGAACACTTTGAAGGCTCACGACGAGGCGAGCTGGTATCGTCAAAGCACGGCAAAGAGCCGTGAAGAGCTGAGCACTGGTATCTCTTGTCCCACTTGCCATGAGCGCACGCTTCATTAAACTTTTGGGGGTTCGAATGTATTCGCCTTCTTCATCCAAGGTATCTTGCAGGATTTCCAGGTCCATTTCAGAATTATGAGAATCATCATCGTTTGAAAGGAGCCGATACCGCTCTAAGAGTTTCTGGACATCATCAAAAGTACGGTTGCGAAGGTGACCCTCTGGCACTATCTCGAATGAACTCGACCACCAGTCGGTGAGGTCACGAACGGCATTCTCGAACATGCGACCACGTTGATTTGAGTCGGGAACTCGTGATTTATGTATCGTTGAAANTGCATCTTGAAGCTTCATCGGACACAACGACAGCAGGCGAGCCTTTGTGGTCCATTAGCTTTCACATGAAGCGAAGTAAAATCCAATTCACATACGTGCAACAGCTCGTCGTTCAGCCATCGGTTCCGTATGCGGGCGTTCGCCAGCAATGCCACAGTATGAATCTTATGACAGTCTATCCTCAGCATTCGCTCTGCATGAGATATTCCGGTCTTCCTGGAACACCAATGTCAATATTCTGAATGAGGAGCAGGTCTGGTGGCGTACTTCTTTGCTTCCTCGGGCTTTGGCTGAGCATTTAGGGTAATCTCTATCGTTTGAGGCTGCACATCCATAGTTTCCACCTCTTCCCAGTCATATTCATCGTCGCTGTCGGCAGTAGAATGAGTGAGATTCAGGTCCATGACAAGGAGCAAGGAGTACTGGACATGGTGTCATTGGTTACAAATGACTGGTTTCTAATTGAGCGCGTGACGGCGCTATTCGCGTGACGTTACGCGTCGCGGCACCGGATTCACCGGAGTCCAGCCGTCCGCCATCGGCCCGGCGGTCGTTGGCCAGCTTGACAAGAAACCCTCTACTTCAATACTTTAAAAACCTTGTCTCCCAATGAAGAATAAAATCAGGGATATAGAGCAAAAACTTCATATTTGGGCCAGCACCTACTCTACGTAAGTCACTGGTAACCGTCAGATTGATAATATCATGGCCATCACACCCAGTAATCTGATTACTGCGAGTTGATCTCCAGGAAACCTGGAAATTTCCCAATTGCAAGATCGACAAAATGAAGACAATGTTTTCAGCCTTGGTCATGGGTCTTCATCTGCATTCCTCAACCTTTCCATCCTCTTTAGCAAATTATCCATCTTCCCGACGCTCGAGATCCCGAATGGTTCCAATACCCTGACTCGCGACTGCTTCCAGAACAAACTTCGTAGGCTCAACTGCAACAACCTCAGAGAAATCACCAGTAGTATCATACTCGTAATCACCATCGCCTTGTTCCCGACCAGCGTCACCTGATCCACCTCTGCTACTATCATCCCAAACTGAAGCCCTGTGAGGTTGAAAAGGCTCTGTGAAGCCGGATTGTCTAGCACCGGCTCATATCCGGCCATAAAGACTTTTCCTGCAGACGTCAAATACTTGCTGAACTTTGTCTCGACGTCGAAAAGCTGGATCTGGGCCACCTGTCGAGTCATATTTGAACCGAATGTAGATGTATAATCATCAAACAATAGCTCTCCCGCAAGTAGACCGATCCCAATATCACCGGGAGTCGAGTTTCCTGAAGTCAAAGATGGGGGCTGTAGCGCAAAGAGTAGGGCGGATGCAAACATGTTTCCGGGATGGCTTGGGACGTTGTCGCCACCAGGGAAGTTGTTGCAGATTTGGGCCTTGACATCAATGCGACCATCAGCAAGGGTCAGCTGAGCACACTCGATAGTCAAAGGTTGATATGTCGTTTGACGTGAAAAGATAAAGTCGTTTCCACTGGGATCGCACGCCAGAAGTGCTGCGGTACCGTGCCAGATGTCGTTGTCATCCGGTTTAGCGCCTTGAACGCCCGTCATATTGAGAGAGCAGCCATCTTGGCTCGAGCTCCCGGCTGTGCATCCAACGAGGAGCAACCCAGAATGCCCAGAGTCCGTTCTTGTAGCATTATTGAAACTGACCGGCACGACACCTGTAAGATATAAGTGTGATTAGGATCGAGTGTTTCTGGAGGGGAGAAACTCACCCGATGTAATTGGTTTTGGAATGTTGCCTTGAAGCAGCAAGTCAGTTGTGGCAGGGGTTTCCCAGCGACAGTTGACTTTGAAAGTAATGGCGCGGTTCCAGTATGTGACTGGGGCTTGCTGATGGATCAACTGCCCATCGCTATCGTAGGGCCATGTAGCAAAGACATTCGGTGGCATCTCATAACCCCATGTGAATCCTTCTACTTGCTCCAGTTGTACAACATCGCCAATCCGTTTCAATAGCGTTGCTTGCAGATCGCTTAGTGGCGCGGGTCCCAAGGACATCGCCAGATACGAGTCTGCAGTCGATGCGCCCTCGCGAAGAGGGAACGGCTGTTTTGCTACAGCCAAAGTTGAAAGGGTGAAACAACCGGGGCCAGTTGCAGCGAGCAACATCAAGACAAGAGAAGCGGCGAGAGCATAGCGAAACATGCCACTTGCTCCTTGTCCTTTCTTGAAACCGTACTTGATTCGGTCGAAAACACCGGAGGCTGGAGTTGACACCAGATCTGTCTGCCCCGGCTCTAGCGCGCACTTCTTCTCCGCTTGTACCGCCCATTCGAGGCTGAAGATAGTCAAGATAATATCACTGATGAAGGCAATGGATAACGTATGCCAAGTAGTAAAGGCAATAATAAAACCACCTTTCAGCTCCACAAAATAGTTGGCGAGGGGCACTGGTGATACTCGTGTGAGATTGTAGGGCCGAACGTGACACGCGATGGCAAAACCATAGAAGGCTAACTGAAGAACCAGGAACGCAAGGACTCGAGCCACGATGTATCTTCGAGGCCAGTACCAAGGCACCCGGTTCCCGTCATGCTCTTCGTATTCTGGTGCATCATCATCAAGAGCAAGTGGGTGATAGGTATCCATGATGAGCGGAAGGGGTTTTTCTAGTAAGGATTTCTGGGAAGCGTTGGGTGATGCGGAGTCTGGGACTGAACCGTGCTTGAGGATGATCAGGATCGTNGTGAAGATCCAGGGGAGAATGATGTCGAGTTCGCGTGTCAAAGTATATTAGGCACCCGCAAAGGATGATGAGGGAAAGAAGGCCGACGGTGGCGTATATGAAAGACTTGCTGCCTACGAGCAATATGCGAGGCTCTTTAACGGTGGCTGAGACTTGAACAGTTTCAAAACCGGTAAATCCCCCAGTCGTCTGAGCTGATGGCTCGATCAAGAACCCCTTTGAAGCAGAGAGCATGGCCGCGTTCAGATTTTGTTGGATGGCATCCAAGTCGAGAATATTAGCCGTGAAATTCATTCGGCTCAACCACGACCTGGCGCTCCGGCCCTGAGTGTCAAGAAAAACCTGAGCACCAGTTGTGCTCACGAGCGTGGGCAGACCTGGACTTAATGAAAAGGGGCTCAAGGCACTGAGCAGCGCAGATGAAAAGATAAGTTCGATAGTTGATCTAGCAAGATTGCTCTGAGGTGGCAGGTTCTTCTCGGAGAGGCTGACGGAGAGAGTAGTGCCGGACGCGGTGATATATGATGTTGTGAGGCTGTAGGTAGGATTGCAAGTAAGAAGACTTATAAAGAGATTGGGCGGCGTGATGATAGTCACCCGCGGCTGAGGTGGGGCAGGGATCATGGTTGAGGGAAGACCAGTGTTTTCAAGCAGACAGGGAACTCTCTCATCGGTACCGTTACAGCCCACGAAGAGATAAGCTGATAGACTATTAAAGTTTCTTGTGATGTCGTATAGCGGATAAATGCCTTTTGTGAGGTGTTTAACAGGGGCGGTGACTTTCCTGATATGATACTAGACGCACCTATAGTTATATCACTAGAGTTGTGCGCATTCCATGCCCTCCACTGAGTCCCATTATCTGAGAAGACAATTCCATCACCACCCTCCTTTACCTGGGGGGCTGTCCAGGAGCAACGAAAATCGAACAATGCAACGTCACTTGGGTATGTCGTAGTGACATTTGGAACCACAATCTCCTTCTCTTGCCTTCCAATCAAGGCATTGTCAGCTACTTTCCAACCAACTACCGTACCCATTTCAAGCTCTATTCGCGTGATGACTTCGGCACGTTGAATTGAGGTTAGGACAGGGTCATTGTGGTTGGCAGGATCGAATGTGGTGGCGTTATTTTTCGCGAGCGAAATGGTCTTCGAAGACGCATCAGGAGAGATGGCAGTAGTAATGGCCGCAGGACCCATAGTCCTTAAGATCGTGATTAAAGCGAGTGCGGTGAAGGCCGACTTGTGAGCCAAACTTGTCGAGCGAGTGAAAGCATATTGAATGTGAAAGAAAATGTTTGCAGTGAGAGTTGATACTCTATCACAGCCGGGGTAAAAGGGGTGCCGGGTCAGATAAAAATTCCATTCTTCACTGAAAATGTGCAAGAGCAGATCAGTGACAAGGAGAGCAGCAAAAAACTGCCAGGCTACGAAGACAACACTAAAGGCCCCACGGACCTCAGGCGACGTAGAAGCGAGTTTGATGGGAAGAGGGGAATGAGCGCACACCGCCGCCAGGCATATGAAGATGACCTCTACGGCCAAGAATGCAATAGTACGAAGGAAAGCTGGGTTGGAGAAAATTCTCCCTATAGCTGTTGCCCGCATTCAGCTACTGAGAGAACAGGAAGTAGACATCTACGAGGGGAAATTGAAGGAATTGCCACGATATGTGTTCCCGGGTTTTTAAATCACTATGCTAGAAGGTAACAAAGCAGCTTGTAAATTGTAAGGGACTGATTGACGTGTTGAAACATTGATGGTTGACCCAATCTATCTTCGAAGTCGGTCCCTTGATGCCCGAAACGATTCTTTTACAGATTCTCGAGTCGGAGGCGGTGTGTAGTCCTGAAAGGCTGTTCATAGAAGGCCAACCTAGGCTTGGCTTGGGTCTTGACTTGCGCTCGGACTTCGTACCAGCAGTCTGACTTACATTTGATCAGATCTCAGATCAGTCGGAGTCTGAATGACCTTGAATTATAGTTGGCTCAATACTCCAACTTGTTCTCTCCAGAGCCCCATCTCCGCATGCGTATTCAATTCTAATGGCCACATTCATCGTGTATGCCCAAAGTCAAGCAGCGAAATATAGCAACTAGTGAGCTAGGACGACATCAATAGCTGAGCTAGTGGGGAAGCCGGGGTCACCCTAGTTCAAGGCTTCGAAATCGCTATTCGCGATCTACGAGCATGATTTCGCAGTTCCACAACATTGAACTTGTCGTCAAGCTGAAGCTTGAGGGCCCTGGTTGAAAACCATGTGAAGATCTTGTGTCTCACTTCCAGTTTTTCGGCCCTGTTGCTTCTATACGGATTGATCGAGAGAAAGGACTTGGAGGTGGTTGTCTGACCGCCTGGCAACCGAGTATGGAGCTCAGAGCGCCCAAGAGATCTAAAATTGCTTCAGGTAGGGCCGACTCCAAATTACCTACCGATGAAAGAGAGAAGAATCGTTATTGCACTTGGCTTCAGCAGATTCTCGCCTTTCCACAATAACTCAAACTAACTTTCACAGCCTCGCACTGTGGAATGATGGAATGATGGTGATCTTTAGAATGCGCATTGTCTGATAAGCTTCCTCGCTGGCGGACCACTGTATAGCATGGCCATTCTCATGAAATCCTTCTCTCACTCGGATATGAGTCTTGTACAATTCTTAGGTGCTGTGTACGAAAAACTCCGAAGCCAGGTTTTACATGGCTCGAAATCCAAAAAGAAGGAAGGGGTCCTGATGCCCACGTATGGCGGAATTGCTGAACCAGACTTGAGCAATGAAACTCGCTCTCAAGGAGAAATTGCCAAATAGTTTGGGCTTGTATAGCGACTTGAACACCCCCCACCTAGGGTAATCCTTAATATAATTAGGTCCATCAATGCTACTCAGGTAGCCTCTACTCAGACCTCTGACTGGAAGTTCTGATTGGGTCCATCTTCGTAGTTACTGGTGACTTGTTACATTCCTGATACTGCAGTTTCCCCGGTTAAGCCCTGCTCTGTTCAAGGGCAAAGCGCTTGATACTAAGGGAGTAGTGGGCTGCGCTACAGATTCGTCACATAATTTCAGGGTAAGATCCACAGAAACGAGAGTCGCTGAAAACTATATCTTTTCTAAGCTGAGTCAGGATCTACTAGAACTTACGACTGCACAGTCAAAGATACCACCAAACTTGTTTGGGTTCGCAAACGATGGTTCCATTCTTTCGAGAGCTTCTCGAAGCTTACGTCGTACGTTTAAGCTGTGAAGGTTCAGTAAAAAAGTGTGTAGAATAAGTGGGGACGAACTTCACGAGAACGGTATTAGCGTAGATCCGCCCAGAGGAGAAATGTAAAGCCTGAGTAAAGTGAGTACGACCATTAACTATGCTAGGGAGAGAGGCTTCTTACTATTGCGATGCAAGTCCCTTGGGCGGTGAAGTACTGGTGGCTTTTAAGCCGACGATTTCAAGCTGTAGTGTTTGGGATGTTACTCACTGTTATTAGGCATACGATAATGAGCATACTGAGTCATAATGTGAGTTCTACCTCGATATTGTAAAAAAGGTTTGACTACTACCATGTGAGGGCACTCGAAGCGATAGTGTAGCGAATCACCAGTGTGACGAGCGTGGTCGTAACCCTTATCCGATTAACACTTCACAGACATTCTGACATTATGCGTAATTCGCCAGCTCACCTCATTTGTCGAGTAGTCTCACTTCGTTTGCGCAGATAGAAACACATGAGAGCGGCAATACAAATGTCAGCTTCATTGTAATTCAAAGGTTTCGATCATCACACATTAGCTGACAAGGTTGTTTCACTCACTGAAAGCTCCAAAAATGACCATTAGGACCATTCCAAGTGGGAACTCCACCTGGATAGTAAAGAAAACTCCCGTAACGGAAATTGCACTGAAGGTTCCAAGGATAAAACACGAAAAACAGGTCCAGCTATCCAGTAGTTTCTTTCGCTGAAAGCCCAAATTCTATGAGGGAATCAATATTGAACTTGAGAGTAGTCGTGCTCCTGGGCCTTACCGAAATAGGAAGAAGAGCTGAGAAAGTAAGGTCAATAACGCGATTAAGAAGAGGTGGATGCGGAGGGGCAATATGAAGTGCCCGCTGAGGGCAACTGGGTTTCCCCAGGTGGTGACAAGATAATGGTAGATGACATATGAAAGAAGAACAAGATGGATGAAATCGAGTGTCCTTTGGGATTTCGTGAGCATTCAGTGTTTCCCCAGGGTGATTCGAAATTGTTACCCACCATAAAACGGCAACAAAACCTTTTATGAACCGCGAGTCATCTGGAAAGCCCTCATAGTATCGGTGCGCTTGCATGGTTAGGATGCCCTGGAAGCTTTACGTTGCTCTGTTAAGAAATGAAACTTCCGACAGAAGGGTTTCACTGACAATGCCCCAAATAAAACTGATAGGAATAAGCCAGGTATTTCAATAAAAGTGACTATCGTTTACCTCCTATTAACATCGCCCCAAAGGTCGATGAGACGTCGGGTTGGAGTTCCTCGAGTTGAACCATGAGTGGAGGGAGGTAAGATGATCCAGCCTCGTAGTAATTGGCCTAGGGATAAATACCGCCTTGATCCTGACTTCACCCTGACTCGGGATCTAACCTTGTCATCTGACACGCTAGAGACAAGATCCTAGTCGAGTGTGGAATCAGCTACACAAAATTTCGAGTAGCCTCTGCTAGCCTGCGTGCTTGGTTCCAACATGACTGACAATCCAACCAGACAAAAAAGTACTGAGTATTCCCAGGCTCTTGACTACGGGCGACTCATTGATACCCGTCTGCAACGAGTCCAAGAGAAGGTCGCCAATATTGCTACAATTGATTCGGCAATCTGGAGTCTTCCTGTTTCCATATCAATAGAGCCCCTGCAGATTCCAAACTGCTTGTACAAGGTCTCCGTCGTTTGTAGCCGCCTCTTGGAGAGAGGTAAACGCTGAGTCTGCATCGGCAGATGCCGCCCTATTACAACTGCATTCATTCAAACTGTATGCCAACGCCACAACCACGCCCATGCTCACCCACTCATGTAAGACTGGATGGCGGGATCGTTGTCTTATTCAGTCCTGACCTCATGCGATGGAATAGACATTGATTCGAGTCGGCAGATTAATTGTTGCTCCTGAAATCGATGTTAAGCGATGAAGATCATGAGATAAAGGGTGGAATGTCCGAAACGATTCTTTTAACAGTTTCTCGAGTTGGAGGGGGTGTATAGTCCTGAAATAGGGCTGTTCATGGCAGGTCAACCTAGGCTTGGCTTAGGTCTCGACTTGTGCTCACTGCTCGGACTTCGTAAGTACTGACAGTCTGACTTACATTTGATCAGATCTCAGATCAGTCGGAGCCTGAATGCCCTTTAATCAGTTGGCTCAATCCTCCATGTAACTTGCTCTCTCCAGAGCCCCATCTCCGCATGCGTATTCAATTCTAATGGCCACATTCATCGTATGTGCCCAAAATCAAGCATCGAAATATAGCAACGGGTGAGATATGATGACATCAATAGCTGAGCTAGCGGGAAAGTCGGAGTCAGCCCAGTTGGCTTCAAAATCGCTATTCGGGATCTACGAGCATGATTCCGCAGTTCCACATCATTGAACTTGTTTTCAAGCTGAAGCTTAAACGCCTTGGTTGAAAACCACTGGAAGGTCCTGTGTCTCACTTTCAGTTTTTCGGCCCTGTTACTTCTATACAGATTGATCAAGAGAACTTTCAGGACTTGGCAGTGGTCACTGGTTGGCTGATCGCCTGGTAACCGAGTATGGAGATCAGAGCGCCCAAGAGCTCTAAAATTGCTTAAATAGGACCGACTCCGAATTACTTACCAATGAAAGAGAGACGGATCATATCTGCACCTTGCTTCAGATTCTCGCCTTGCCACATCTCAAACCAACTTTTAACCTCGCATGGAATGATGGTGATCTTTAGAACGCGCCTTGTTTGATAAGCTTCCTCGCTGGCGGACCAGTGCACTTATAACATGATCATTCTCATGAAAGCCATCGGAAAAATCATTTTTTCCCGATTAGACGTTGTACCTCTCGTGAATGACCGTCAGCTAGATATCGGTTTGATAACTCTTGATAACTCTTGATAATAGGATATGATATTACGGTCAAGCCTGCAGGGTTACGATAAGCTTGGCAGAAGTCTGCCGCTAGGCTGAAAATCTGTTACCATTTATAGACAAGCTGAGACGAGTTCATGTGCTCTGCCACCATAGAATAACAATGATTGCTGTATGAGAATGCATGCTTGGACTGTAGGCGGAATTTTGGATAAATCATAATAGTCTTGTTGGGGTATGACAGAATTTCATCATCGCTTGCATCTCCCGATAGTTCGTTGTCGTTTTCCGTATCCTTGATTTTATCCTGCTCAACGTTAATATATACTTGAGCTTCAACACCCACAGACAAAGGTCCTCCTTCTCAAGGGTATAGAACACAACTATCATCGTCTATGTCGTTTATCTGACAGAGACCATTGAATATTCACCCTTTCCTGGGTGGTTTCGGGGTCCCAGCAAGGCGCTCTTACAGAGAATGCGATCGGACCTATTTAAGAAGCGAGCCTTGGTTGCCGTCCAGGGTCTATTCGGTAGAAATTACATTCATTATGGCATTGGATAGATTTGGCTAACTCAACCCTCAAGCTCCTTCCGACCAAGCAAATATAAAAGAAGCAGATTCTCGGAATCGGTGTCGGCATAAGTCCAGCTTCGCTCACTTAGCTTTCCCTATGCCTGCCTTCGAGGAGTGTAAGAGAGAAAGAGTGAGCTGTTATTTACTATCAGAAGGCCCGTATTTTACTGACTTATTTTAATTATAGAGGACCTAGCCTGAGTTCCCGGTTGCGCTAATCATCAGGTGAGGTCTCTCGGTTACCTAGTATTCACAAAGTTGAAACTTACCCTCTCCTAGAAG
>JANIEX010001015.1:0-14910 GCA_027627405.1 Leucocoprinus birnbaumii | reverse complement strand
AAACTCCCCGGTGCGCGCTGTCAGTGAGCGTGGCTATGGTTTGGGCGGAAGGAGGTCAAGAAGCAATAAAGACACATGGCTGACGTCATAATAAATCGAGACACTCATTTACTCCCTATGCGAACATCCTACCTTTTTTCTGTAGATACCAGTCCCTCTTTGAACTTATCCACTAGCCTTCATGTCGCTTTATAGTCTATCTCGCAAACTGTATTCTGCTAAATTCGCAGCCTCGCGCATATCAAAGAATTCCACTCCTTCCTACTACCCTATGCGAACACTGCGAAGTTCATCTTCGGGACCCGAGGAGAAGAACAACTTGACACAAGGGCATGCGACAAACCCAGATAATCTTCATCCTCAGGATCCACAATCTCAGTCGGTGAGAGCAGGAGTTAAAGCGAGGAAGGACGAAAGTAATCGGTGTACGGATGCGGCGAATCAATGCGGGAAAGCCGGAGAGGAGAAGAGGCCAGGTGATATGGGCAAAGGGGAATCCAGAGGGGGTTGGATTTGTAGAGCAGGTCGGTGGGGCGAGTTCGAGCGCCCGCAAGTTTGAGCGAGAGCAGAAGTCGGAATAATTTTGGGCTAGTCGAAAGTCGTGAGGCAGGGAATTACGCCTAGAGATTACTTGGAAGTGCGGGATTGTTCTCCCTATATATTCTGACGAACTTTGTGTAGCCTCTCTTCCCATCCATTTGAGAACAAAGGATGTTTTCTCTTCGCTCCGAATCGTCCGGCACGTACACGGGAACTCTAATCATGAATACACCATTTCTATTGACCATGTACAAGTACAAATAATTTATTCGAAAGCCCGAAGCAAAACTTTGACATCACTACAAGACTACTCCAACTTATGGGACACAGTCGTCATAAAGAGTAATCTCGTGTTGATTCCCGAGAATGGGAAGATCAGGAGGCGTTGGGGAATCGATGATTTTCAGCACGTACTCGGGGGTCAAGTTCTGGGACACCAAAGCACCTAGAGCAGAACCAATGGCAGGTGCCGAAGGTCTCTTCCTTGTTTCAACCTCCCAGCACCTCCAAATTAAAGCCCACATCGTGAGGCTGATCTCAGGCGGTCTGTTGGGAAGTTTACCACTACAGATCTTCCAAATAGCAACACCTTCGGTATGAACATCGTCGAATGGGAGTTTTCCGGTATATACCTATGTCACGTATCAGGGAGCCGAACGTATGTACCCTACAATGACGCTCTTACCTCGAGGATAGTCATACCAAGCGCCCAGATATCAGAATAAGTCGTGGGAAGTTCATCACCTCTCAGGATTTCGGGCGGCATCCATCGGCTAGAGCCACAAGAGTTCGGGGTGGTATACCCTGGAGTATAGAGTATTTTTGCGAGCCCGAAGTCTGCAATACAAGCTTCACCGGCATCGGAAACCAAAACATTCGACTTGTCAAGGTAATGCAGATTAGATGGTGTTCCTCCGTGAAGTGTTGGTACGTACGGCCTTGATGTCGCCGTGAACGACTGGATTCTTGGGGAAACCGTGCATGTACTCAAGCCCTGCAACGATGCCACGGATCTGCGAAGTTCTTGCATAAGATATGGAAATCGAGGTTAACGAAACCGATGTTAATGTACCAGGCTTAGTTTGTTGGCCTCGGGATGTTGACGCACGAAACTGATGAGGTCACCGTTCTCGTACAACGGCATAACCAATCCTGGTATATCGTGTTGAAAGTGGAGGCCGAACAATGGGACTAGATTGCGATGGTTGAGCTGGGCCCATAAGTTTGCTTCCCGAGCAAAGCGCTGCAGACGATGATTACCATACCAAGATTCAGGGGAATAGACAGAAGCCATACTTTGTGGTTACATTCCGAATCATCTGGATCCCTCCGGCGAGCAACCTTGACAGCAACCTAACACATGAATGAGCGAAATCTGAGCAAAGTGAGAGGAAAATTCGTTACCAATCGAATTTCACCTGTTTGTTGAATCCATCGACCCCGGAAGATATCCGCGAACCCGCCACATGTATAATATCGGTCGTCAGTCAATTGGACGTCTTTGAGAATCGAGATATGTGGGATAGAGGCCGTCATCGAGACTGGTACAGGCCTGAAAACGGTGGAGGCCCCGTGGGAACAAGGAAATCGGCCATCGACTGATGGAATCAGGTGTTCGGTTTGGAGTGGAGGTGGTTGGTTCGGTTTGGATGCAAAAGATGGCTGGTTTGATTGTTTGTCGATCATGATGAGCTCGCCCATGCCCAACCAGACAGCATTCTGCACAGCAAAATTCCAATAAGGAAGTAAAAAGGTACTGGATCTCGCAGGCTTGAGGATTGGGATGTGGGTGCAGAACCCTCCAAGGGCCAGTGCATTCCTCGCAGTTAAGGACGCTCTCCTCGTCCATCCCAATGGCCAGGGCAACGAGCCTATGTCCATCGCAACAAGAATCGATGGGCTGCCCTTCCTTGCGCAGAGTGCCAGAGAACTAGTTTCTATGATCTCTCCAGAAAGAGTAATTGACTGCCCGTCCTCATCGTCCCACCAGGCAGGGCGGAACTATAGGTAACAAAAAGCGTTGTCGATGGCGTGAGCTATTGTATGACCGATGATGGCAGGTGCCGGGACATTATTCAACGGTGACAGTGCCGTAGCATCACAGAGCCTGAGTGATCAAGCGACAGACGAACTCGACTAGAAAGGTGGTAACTATGAATGAAAGCGGTTTCAAGCTCGGAGGTTGGAACTTGTATGCTTCTTAAGCCAGAAGTGAACACAGAATACGGTGGATGTCAGCGAAGTGGAGAATCGGCGGAAAGGCGGTAGCGATTATCGGTGAGGAGGCATTGGAAAGGCATTCCAAGCCGCTGAGAGGTCGAGAGTGAATTAGAGAGACCTAAGGCCAAAAAGAGCTCAGGATGAGGGGCAGGGGTTTGACGATGATGAGGGACAAGACAAACAGGCTCGATAGAAGAGGGCGAAAAGGAACATGAGAAAGGTCAGGCCCAAACACATACAAATATTTTACCCGAACCTACGTTGGTACACGATGACGCAACTTGCAAGATAATACCTAAATCTACCAAATCCGGATGCGCGCAAATATGTTCCATTCCGAGGGAATACCAAAAACACAAAGTTCATTCAGGCTTGGGGGGACACTGGCAAGAGGAAGCTGCCCAGAGGGTGGTCACGACGTGGCCATTGGCCAATGATCCATACCTCGTTTGCCATCAGCTATTTCGTCGGAGTCCTGACCATAACAACGTGATTCATAAGCTCGATTGGAAAATCCGGCTCACGAAGGAATTGTCGGTTTATCTATGTGAGGTGCGAGAATTATAGATTTCATTGGAGAGGATTTGAAGGTGAAGGAATCACACAATGAGACTTGGGCAAACGGGGGACGGGATTTCGTTACCCCCAAGTTATCCCCCGGCTCAATCTCGATCTGGTTAATAGGGATGGCCATTCATTTATATCATTGATGGCTCAGCCTTCGCCTGCTCCTTGAAAGCGTTGGGACATGACGATAGAAACTGGTTTGGCTGCGTGGCGGATGGCCAACTACCCTGTTCCTCAACCCTCTCGCCTCGCATTCGTCAATGAAAATCACTCCCCTTTGTCGAAACACCTGAGGGCTCGAACAGCGACATTTCAGATGGAGTTTATTTATTTATAGACTCAATTACATCCGTCTCCCTGGATCTCACTCTACAAGGACAGTCTGCCCGATCATGATGCACCTTTCCCAGGCCCTCCCAGTCCCTCTCGCGCGAGGCCCGCTAGGATCGAGCAAACAAACACACAAAGCCAGGTTGCTTTGCGTATGCTTGGTCAAAGCTCTGTATTTGCTTGCTCGGCCCTAGCGCTAGGGTCGCCTCGCGCAAGAGGGACTGGTAAGGATCTGGAAGCAAGACTGGAAATAGCTTGTGAACCCTACTTTACCAAGATCAATATCGTGAGAACTACCTGCTTTTCCGATTTGCCAATGACGTCGATGCGATTGCCACGCGTATGTTCTCTCGTTCATCGGTGCTATCCTGCGTATGTTTTTGCGGAAAGACGATCATGGCCTCCCAATACCTCTTTCTCTTGAACCACCATGTCATCCAAGACACGCGTGCTCATCGTCGGCGGCGGCGCCTGCGGGATGTCCGCCGCATATGCCTTCTCTCAGCACCCAGATAAATTCGACGCGACTCTCTACGAACGTTCAGCCAATGCTGGCGGTATGGCGACCTCTGCGCCCATTAACAGGGACAAATATGGCGCCGAATATATCAATGACGGCGTGCAAGGTGCAAGCCCCGTGTTCTATAACACATATGCGCTTTTCGATAAGCTGGGCTTCAAGGCTTCTGATGTCGGGATGCAAGTGAGCTTTGGTCGAGACCCGGAGACGGATTTCTGGAGCAATGTATTCCCAAGCCAAGTGATTGACAAGTAGGCCTCGTTTCTGCGTACTTTTGATGTGTTCTGAGTGCATATATGTAGGTTTAGTGACGATATCAAGAAGTTTGGTCGCGTTCTGAAGATCATCAAAACATTCGAACCACTTTTTGCCATGATCTCCGTCAGCGCGATGTTGAAAATGTTCAGGTTCTCCAAAGTAAGCGCATATATTGACCTTGACGCCATTGTTTGACAGCTGTGTAGGAATTTGGGGAAGTCATAGTGTTCCCGCTCGTGGCGCTCTTCTTCGGAACCGGCAACCAGACCCCTTTCATCTCCTCGGCAATCCTTGAGCGTGTTTTCATGGATCCTAACATGCGCTTGGTGTGTCCCTTGCCTTGCCTGTCAAGACTCTCCATTCACAAGTTGATCTGTTCTAGTTCGAATATTCGCCTGACACTTTTCTCGCATCTATTCCACGCATGTGCGCATTCCCCCGCTTATCTGTTCTTTACTCGGTATGGCAAGCTGTCGTAGAGGAGCAGGGCAAAGGCTCCGTTCGTATAGTTACAAAACGCGAAGTTACTCAGGTTCGGCGAAAGCGTAATGGAGTCGAAGTTTGGAGTCGCCCTACCGAAGGGACTGACAATGGGCAGGATGTCATTGATCCTGGTAAGGAGGAGATGGAGGTATTTGATGAGCTCATATTCTGCTGCGATGCAGATGCGGCTTTGAAGATCTTGGGCTCTGACGCCAGCTGGTTGGAGCGGAGAATATTGGGCAATGTGAAGGTAGGATTTCACCTTTCTCTCCCCCTCGATGTTGACTTAATAGCTTTCAGTATCTTTGGGACGTCACTGTCACCCATAGTGACCTTTCCTACATGGAGAAGGTGAGTTGAGTTTTATTCCAGGATGGTATCAACTCATCATATTTTAGCACTATCGTGTTCGATACGATCCAGAACTACGCTCAAAGAAGGACCAAGACGATCACGAGCGTCGAAAGAAATATGCATTCGCGGAGAAGAGCTTCCAACCGCTTTATTTCATTCGCAGTGTTCCCGACGATAAAAGCAAACTCGAGATGAGCTTCGACCTGACAGTCTATCAGCCCCAGGTATAGTCATCATTTCTTGAGCGATCATTCGGTTATTTAACACATTGCCATGTAGTTTGATGGTCAGTCTCCTTACGGGCCTCAGGGAATCCCCGCAGTTGAGACCGAAGAGACTCGAGGTATCACGCACAGCCACTCAGCTATATCGAAAGATAGTTATCGCATTGGTTCACGCCAGGCCACTGAAGATGGACCCCCTACCCACGATGGCGAGGTTTCTGGACATCATTCACCGCCACTGGAACGTCATGTCTTCCAGACCATCTTTCTGGACAACGCGCCCGAAAGTCGGAAGTTCTGGACCAAAGACAACATCAGCCCGAAGGAGGTCATCATGGAGAAGTGGTGGAAACAGCAGAGCCATCGTTGGCAACATTACGCTGGCACTGTACCATGGATGGGCTTGATCAATGGAAAAGTCAGCTATTCAGCGTAGTTTCGGGCTCGCATCCTGATTTATATTTTTTATAGCGACGCACCCAATTTGCTGGAGCTTGGACTGTCCTTAGTATGTTTCGCCGTCGGTTGATTGTATATGTCTTTCTTAACATATGTTCTGTGTGTTAGATATGCATGAAATCGCTGTAGTGTCGGGATTCGGTGCAGCTTACCGGCTGGGCGCAGAGTAAGCGGAATATTTTATCCTCCCTCCTCTCGCTGATTTCCTTCGGCAGTTTTCCATTCAAGGAGAATCCGGACTGCAAGCGCTTGTTCGCCCTCTGCTTAGCAGCAAACCATATGATGAGAATGGTATGTTACTTTAATGCATGAGCTCCACAAGTTGAACTCATTTGCGGCGATCAGAGAAGCGAGGACAGAGACGGGTTTTGGAGTTGATCCAGAAATCAGTGATGAAAGGCATGCTGAGGGTTTGAGGCTCGGCCTCTTTTTGTAAATATTGGAAGATTTGACGTAGGGCAGACTTGGCTACGGAATTAACCCAAGGTTGTCACGCCAGTTCATGCATAATCCAAGTTGCAAAGTCTATTAACTGAGAGAGGTTCCTATGTGGCGGACAACGAAGTGAAAATATGTAATTGGCGAAATCCGAAGGCAAAGTATGAACTGAAAATTTCCTGATCGTCCCGGGGAATTCATTCTACAATGGGGCATCTAGGATATGGATCACTCGATTCTTCCCCTCAGCCAACTAAGTAGACCTTTCGTGCCTTCCCTCTCCCAGACTCGTCGCTGTGGCACCCGGAATCTAGAAGATAAAACATTCAGCAAATCTCCACAATGTGCTCCGCGTATGAACCAGTGAACGACACTCACGTATTTCCGTCAACCAAGAACACGTCCAAAGGCAACAAACCGAGTTCGGGCGACAGCCGCCCAATCTCATTATCCCTCAAATCCAATTCCTCCAACTTCCACTCAGAGACAACCCTATTTCCTCTAAACATCTCAGCTATCGTCGTAAACCCATCGAGGTCCGTGATCCTATTTCCCCTCAATCGCAAGTGGCGTAGACCTTTCTTCTCCACTACGCCTTCCTCTGCAGAGTCTGCAGCAGGTGACGAAAGAATCAATGCAGACAAGGACTCTCGTGTGAATGCCGAGCTTGGGAGCATGTTGTATGATAGGTTCAGCGTGCGAAGGCTCGGGAAGAGAGTTGCGAGGAGCGGAAGGAGAGGTTCTGTCGAGCGGGCAGCTGAAGGTGGTGTGGGTGGACGTGCATTCGGAGAAGGTGCATCTACGCGAAGAACAGATACCGTCTCCGAGAAATTACACCCCTCTAAATCTAATTCCTCAAGACAAGGTAAAAACCCTTGTGGGTCCGAAGACGTCGTCGACGGTAAAGTAAATGAACGATCCGCTCGTCTGTTGGATAATATCAAAGCTCGTAGTGAATGAGCGAATGATTGAACAGCGATGATGTTGAGTGGTAACGATTGTACTGGGACCGTCATGTCCGCTGCTGCTGCGGATGAAGTTGATGACATTTTAGCAGCGAGAGAGAATGCGCGATTGTGTCCTGCCTTGGGAGGTTGAGAAGCTGGGAGGGTTAAGGTTTGAGTTGATTGGTCGTAGTATTGTGGACTGGATAGCGTGGCTGTGGTCGGTGGTGCTGGGGGTACGTGATAGACTTGTTGGTCGACCCATGCCAACTCCGTTTCCATTCCCGTTGGCTGGATGACTGTCTTCCGATGCATTGTTGGAAGCGGCGGCGGCAGCAGCAGCAGCACGAGCACGTCTACGACCGCCTTCAGTAGTCAAACCAGCTTCGGCTTCAACCTCCCAAGCTTCTTTAACGACTTCTTGAATATTCCTCGATGTCGTCGCCCTCGAAGAACTCGAACGTACAGAAGCGACGTTCGTAGACGCCGTTGAAGGTGTAGGCGAAGCACTTGAAGGCCGAATAGTAGTGGCAGAAGGCATTTCGTCCCATTCACCACCGAGATCAAAACTCTTATTGACTCGATGTTGAGCACGTTTTTCTAGCTCGATTTCCCATGCTTCTTTGATAATCTTCTTTCCTACGAGAACGCGAGTGACGCCTTCTGGAGGTTCGTCGTTGACGAAATCATGATTGAGTTCTTGTTTGAGGTCTTTGAGCGCTGTGGTGATGGTTTCGAGTGTGACTTTGGTTTCGGAGAGGTCAAGGAGTTTGAGGGAGGGGAAGAGTGCGGAGGGGGAAGAAGAGAAGTATGAGGCAGGGAAGGAAGAGTCATCGATGTCGGATTTGGTTAGGATGAGCTCCTTGAGACGGGGGAGGGAGGAGAGGGTTTTGAGTAAGGATTGGGAAGAACCCAGCGGGTTTTCTGAGAGGTCGACTCGGACAAGGGTTTTCGGAAGGGTGAGATCGATGGAATCGGAGGTGATTTGGTTATGGAATACGTTCAGGATTAGGAGCTTTGGTAGGGGTGATGTAGCTCTAACGACTTGAGGAGCGAAGAAATCCGTGCTTGAGTTGTGATTGTTCCGGGTACGTGTACCAGACGTTGCAAAGAATGCATTAAAGGGTAGGCTGGTAAGAGAATTATGAGAGAGATTAAGGTTGGTTAATTCCGGGAGGGCGAAAAAGACGTCTGGTAGCGTCGTGAGTTGATTGTGCGACAGATCAAGATTCGTTAGGATGGAGAGGTCAGCGAGAGTGTGTGGGATGGACGCGAGTTTGTTATTGTGAAGCTAAAAGCGAGATAAATTGACCATCACGCGACCAGAGGATCATAGGCTTACATCTATCACTTTGAGTGATCCAAAAAGTGAAATTTCATGCTGGACCTCTTGGATCTCATTTCCCCAGGCTTTGATGACATGCAAATCCTGAGCTTCGAACCATGCAGGTTTCTTCTTCGAGATTCTACCAGTCGAAGGCTCAACAGGCGCTGGTGGCAGCGGTGCCTCATCGGGAACCGACTTCAGTGGCTCCGGAGTGATGTTGAGATGAATCTCAAACAACGCCGAAGGCAAACACTTCAATGAGCGCGTAGCCAGATTAAGCGAACCTTGCAGGGTATTCCTTAAAGGTTGGAATCAATGATCGAATAGATATGACTGTGAATACTCACCTGTACTACGTGCTTTCTCAATAGCCTCCCTCAGCGTCGCTCTACCTAGGAGATCTTCTTCCTCCTGAGTAGGAATGGCATGAGGAGGAAGCGCTTCCTCCAAAGTAGACATATCAGCAAGGGCGCCTCCGACGGATTTAGCTTGAGTTTTCTTCGCCTCTGCGCGTTTAAGAGCGATCGCTTCCCGTATGCTCATAGACGGCGTAGGAGGCACCTTTTCAGGAGCCGCATGTGCATTTACGTTTGTACTAATAGAAGGCTTTAATTTGGTAGGAGAACCTGGCTTGGATTTCGGTGTCGCTGGTACTTTGGTCTTGAGAGACATAGCAGACCCTGTCTTCCGCACACCTGGAGTGGTAGGCCTCAGCGTGGTTGAACTCGTAGGAGTCGAAGTGCCAGCACGTCCAGTAGCAGTCGTGGACTGAGTGCGGGTTCGAGCGTTAGAGGTGCTCGTGATGGAGTTAAGCACCCGCGGTCGTGTCGGCGTCGTTGGTGTCGACGGTGAGGTCGACTTGGACGTCGTCCTCGACGACTGGGGCTGGGGGATACGGGACATCGTCGTGTATAGAGTAGGTCAGAAGAGGGTCAAGTCTAAACTTCAACACACCGAGAGTTGACTGGCCAGGATTAATACCGGAGCTAAGCGGTCCGAAATCTGTGATGTCACGCCGAGAAATGTGATGTGACATGCTCACGGCACTGTTTCCACTGAACATGAGCACCATCGAGACTTCGACATCCACTGAAATTGTTTCTGCCGAGCAGCAGCCTGAAATCCGCGCAAAACAGGCTCCCAGGCCTTCCAAGAAACAAAAACCAGCTCGCAAACAAGTCAAGCCTGGCGATGTAGTTAAAACGGAGACCGTGCAGACGGGCAAGGAGTACAGTATGTGCTTAATCATCCCCGTCCTTGGAATATCCGACTGACAGCGGCTACAGACATCTGGTACAACAAATGGGCTGGTGGAGACCGTGAAGATAACTACTCCAAGTACGCCTTCATAAAAGCATCTGTCTCTTTCGAGTCTAACCCACTTTTCTCTTAGCAAAACAAAGTCACAAACGCGCTGTCAGATCAAACTTGACTCGGGCCTCACTCGCGCCAACACTACAGGCAACAAATACATCTGCCTCTTCTTTTCACGTGGATGCTGTCCTTATGGCTGGGAGTGCGAATATCTGCACTGTCTCCCAGGCCCAAACACTGCTCTCCCCGATACCTCAAAGGACTGTTTCGCTCGTGAAAAGTTTGCCGACTACCGTGATGACATGGGTGGTGTTGGCAGCTTCAACAGGCAGAACCGGACCCTATATGTCGGCCGGATAAAGGAGACAGGTACTGGCCCCGAGACAGAGGAGGTCGTGATTAGACATTTCAGGGAATGGGGTGACATTGAGCGGAGTAAGCATTCGTCGTTAACAGCCTCTTCGCGAATTTCAGGCTGATGTATTTCTCTAGTTCGCGTGCTGCAATACCGCAGCGTTGCTTTCGTAACATATGTCTCTGAGCTTAGCGCTCAGTTTGCAAAGGAGGCTATGGCCTGTCAGTCATTAGACAATGACGAGATTCTGAACGTTCGTTGGGCGACAGAAGATCCGAACCCAACGCAAAAAGTTGCGGAGAAACGGAGATTAGAAGAACTCGGTCAGGAGGCTATCCGATCCCGCATGGATCCTCGCATTGTCGACGCGATGCGTGCGGTGCGTGCGCTAGAGGATGGTGACGTTTTGGACGACGATGGCGAATTCGTGGAGGAACATCAAAACGGGAACAAGCGGAGGCGGCTAGAAATCGAGGACGCTGGTTCAGAAGATGAAGAGTCATCTCTGCCAGTGCCTCAGCAGGCCCCGGAGCCCGTTCCTCCGCAAGGGCAGGGCTTGCTCAGTGCCAGCGCGATGGAAGGCCTGAAATATTTCGCAGAGATTCGCAAGAAAAATGGGGTTTCCGTCGGGCAGCCCCAGGCGAAAGCGCCACCAGCTCAACCGAAGCCCCTTACTGGTGGACTCGGCTTGGGTGATTATGGCAGTGACGAGGACGACTAGGCATATACCACTTTCTTAGGCTGTAAATTTATGTATTCCATGCCAATGCTAGGCTTACAATGACATACATATGCATGTCGATGATATCAGGCGATAGACAAAACACGAGATCGAAAACCAAATGCAAATGCAAGGGACGATAAAGGGAGAAATAACAGCTCCCTAATATCCCTGTCCACCTCCGCTGCCCTCTGCGTACCCTTGTATAGGACCGCCTTGCAATGAGAGATTCGCAATACGAAGCTCCTCTGCCGCCAAATCCTCCTCTTCCTTCTCTTTCCGGTACTGGGTGAGATCCCAATCGTCTGTGTCCCCTTCGTCTTCGTCTTCGAACCATTCAGGATTGTATTGGAACTATAACACAATCAGTGGACTGATACCATGTGATAACCTTTCTTGCATGTACTCACCAAATCTCTTCCACTCATACCCGAATTCTTACCGGCAGCATTCTGCTGCTCTTTGGCTTTCTTCAAAGCTTCCTGCTCAGCCTCCTTCTTATCCATCCTCGTCTTCTTCCAAACTGCAAACGTTTCCGGTGTCACAGGTGTCAAATTCGGTCCTAGTTTATGCCGCTCTACTTCCAAGAATTCTTCTAGAGAGATTGTATTAGCCTTGGCTGCGTCGTCCAAAGCTTTCTTTTGTGATTTAAGGACGAATCCTGGAGGGAGTGCATGTCTGTATTGACAGCCGTTGCCGTTTGGACATTCCCAGAACCAGCCAAATTTCTGGGTTTCGATTGCTTCGATAAAGAATTTGCAAACGATCTGTGGTGAAGGAGTGAGACTCAGGGTAAGCGTAAGTAGCGGGGAGACGTACGTCAGTTGTTGTCCGTGGGTTCCCGTGTTTTGAAAGCACNACTTTCCGTAGTTTCTCCTCATCCCACTGATCCATGGTATCTAATCCCCACTCTCATCAGTACTTTCAAAGAAAATTAGGGGCCCAGACCAACCTTGTAACTTATCCTCCCTACTATCCTCATACAAATTCTTCTTCTCCACCTTCCTCCCAATATCCAAATCATGACTAAACTTACACTTGGTTCCCTTATCACAATTCCCCGCTTTGAAGAAAGCACACAACACAGTCTTGGGATCAACACCGAACGGAACCTTTTGCACTTGCACAGGTTTAAACATCGCTGCTTCTTCCTTCTTCCTCTTCTCCTCATCAGCTTTCTGTTTCGCTCGAAGCTCCTTCTCCTTCTCTTTTTCGAGTGTTGCGCGGGATTTGCCTGCGACGGCTTGTTGAGCTTGAATTTGGGCTACTTGTTTTTGGACTTTGGCGGATTTGTTTTTCTGTAAGGGTATGTGATCGTGTGCGAGGAAGGAGGATTGTAGTGTTGAGCTCCTTGGCTATAAAAGCTCTGAAGAATATACTGGACTGACATTTTTCATTCCGAAAGTCTAGATGTTAGATCAGCACCACCGTTTTATTGCGACCTGCGGGTTAGCCGTAACCGTACCTTGTCCTCCTTGACCTTGCTGGAGGAACCAGCAGCTTGCTTCTTTGGCGGCATTTTTTATTGATTAGTGTCAATGGGATGCCTTCTAGAGTGTTAGAACGAGTGTGGGGGGAGTCACTTAAGCTGGTGATGATGAGTGTCCGAAGGCAGAATTATCAGGTCGTAGTCACGTGTTGACGGTGGTCGCGATGGTCTGCTTGTACATGTTGATTCCCAAAGCTATCGGCCACTGAAATGTGAAAACCAGCGCTAACCAGCGCTGTTGTTTTGTTCACAGTTCCACTTTTTTGCTTGACAGTTTCGTCCTGATGGCTGGCTTTTGTGTATCAATTGTGTATCAAGTGCATCGCATATCCTCAATCAGCGGCCATTTTGATTTTGTATGTGAGAAGGCCCTCTTGCACTGCTCTCAGGCGGCCCCGAGCCTCATCAATCAGTGACAGTGCTACTTACCCTCCCATCATCAAGGTAAATCTCTATTTTGCCCAAGCCAGCCTCGACCGTCATCGGTCAAGGGACAGTAGTAGGGACCTTGTTTCAGGGAGCGTATCATCGTCTTCAGCTAGAAATGACACTTCGATATCTCTGGCTTTACTGGTATCCTCAACGGTGTTTCCGAGTCTCAAGGCATTTCACTAGCACCCAATTAGAATGATCGGTTCAAAGCATCTCTTGTTACACTGTACTTGGCCCATGACATTGGACCTGCTATTTCGGCCATCATTTCAGCAGGACGCAATCATTATTGATTATGACATTCGCAAGAAGCACCCCAGTTCCCAAAGCCCGCAAGTAGTAGACAAGTCAATTCAAATGAGCATCTGTCCAGATCATGCTGTGGCAGACATCTCATATCAACGTCCCCTGCTTCAATCTGACGGGAAGCCTTGCCCCCTTGATTCCGGCGCTTGAGCCTCTCGTACGATCCAGCTACAGCCACACCATGTGGAAACGCATATTTTTATTCCCCTTGTTTACAGACTACAGCAAGTCATCAACAGACAGACAGATCGTGCCACGCTCCCGGAGTGTAGTATTCTCCAAGTTGGCGATTTGATGCGATGAACCTGTCTCTTTCCAAAGAGATGGACTTCCATGCGCATGNANCGCTCGCAGTTTCAGTTCACGCCGACGCCGAAAGCTATTTTTACCATGGTCACTTCATATCATTGAGCCGGGTTACAGGACTGAATGTAGCACTTCCATCCAAAATTAACTGATGCAAGCATTCTTGAAATGCCCTCTGAAAGCTCATGAATCCGCTTTATATTAGCTCGATCTCAATATATCCTCGTCAGGCTGCTTCTGAGTATATGATCCAGAGGTGTATTAATCTCGACTTGACCACTTCTATCTGGGAATTATATAGAAACCAGTTCCCAATAATGGTCACATTTAGAACCGATATCAATCATCATGATGGGAGTTGTGCGCTCTAGATCAGCTGTCGTAAGTACCTCCTTTTGCCATCGCCAAGTAGAACGAAATAGTTGTATAAGAAATGCTCTCGGGGTGTACGGGTTATTCCCTGCGACGATTTTCTCCCTCCTCGGCCGTATGTTAGCAGTTGGCAGGTTCATCTGAATATGCCCGAGTTGCCACTTGACCCTAACACGCTCGCCACCATTGGCAATCATATTACGGACACAAGATATCTCAGTGGTGAGTCAT
Source organism: Leucocoprinus birnbaumii (assembly GCA_027627405.1). Taxonomy (NCBI): domain Eukaryota; kingdom Fungi; phylum Basidiomycota; class Agaricomycetes; order Agaricales; family Agaricaceae; genus Leucocoprinus; species Leucocoprinus birnbaumii. The sequence continues at coordinate 720 of JANIEX010001015.1, read as the reverse complement.
TCGCCGTCTCTCAACCTCAGCCTTAATAAACCCGGGGTTTCATACCAGCTGCTGGAGTCGCCGTCCTTTTCTATGATCGATTAATAAACTTTGACGATGAAGTGAAGGATGTATGGTCGAACCTACGGCAGCGAACAGCCCTCAAATTCATGTTCTTGTGTGGACGTTTGACGACGGAAGCATTTGTGGCTTACACTGCTGGCAGTGAGTCAACACCTCGGTTTTGTCGTTAAGCTATGATTGAGAGATGTGTGCCGGGAAGTAATGGGAGGCTTGGATTTGAGTCTTACAAATGCAGGGTGGGCAACACAACCGTTCAGAAAGAGACATGTTCTCATTGTCTCCTAGATGCAAAGCATACTTTATGATAACCCTTCTATTACTCAAGATATCGGCGGTTAGTACTGAGGGTACGTCAGCCCTCTAGCGACTGTTTAAATCCTAGCCTACCAAGGTCAACAGGTGTGGTTATTTATCGTTTACGCAAGCTATGGGAAAGGTTCCCGATTCATGTCTTACGCTATTATGTCTATGGCCGCTCTCGCAACAATAGCAGTCACTGTGACTACAATTCTCGAGCTGATAAATTGGTCAAGTAAATGAGCACTCCTTGCTGGAGCAAAGTCTCGAACTGACTTGAAATATTGACAGATTTTATGGTCAAGGCAAACCCTGCTATATTTCCGTCCCAATGCATAGCGGTGTTTCCCAGTGAATCGC
>JANIEX010001014.1:0-14976 GCA_027627405.1 Leucocoprinus birnbaumii | reverse complement strand
GGAAAAGTGCACGCGTGATGGAATTAACCGGGAAGCGAGTCACCGCCGGTGATTTCCGTTTTGCACTGCTTGATCAGCTTTGATGTGATCAAGTCACGCCATAATCAATTAGTATCCTATCAAGCATGGGCGCCTGATATTCATCTGGCTACTACTTCCTCTACCGTGTCTCAAAATTCTTGAGACCTGGTAAAAACAACCTCGCATAACCGTAAATCTATGTGGTGCCTTCAAAAATGAGCAAAATTACCCTAAATTCTGATAGAATGACAAAGATCAGAAGACCACCAGTTATGTGTTCCAAGTGCTGAAGCACATCATAGATATTGTTATAAAAACTAGGAGAAACATCTAAGTAGTAGTTCATTTCATACATATTCAAGATATTATTCAAAAGTAGAGGGAATACATAAAATAACACACCATTCTGCCCAAGGTCATTGATGGATGGGCTTTGTTGATTAGGCTTGCCCTCTAGCGCTAATAAACCAGAGAGACCAAGATTTGTTACGCTACTCTGATAGCGTACGCTTCTAGCTTTCATGCAATCCGAGTTTTGTGTATTTTGGTTCACTCTGTCGAGTGTTATCGCTTTCCCGGTTGCAAAGACTTAGCCTTATGTAAGGAATTTGATGTCTGATGTCTAATTGGGAAAGTCGAATGGCAATACTGCACCTTGTTCCCAGCGAAAATCTGTGAAATTTTGGATATAGCCTTCCTGTACGAATACATACATAGGTGTCAACTTTGGAAGTAAACGGATGAAATGTTCAGGAGGAATTGCGTCGGTGACTCGCTTCCCGGTGTGACTCGTTAGGGTGTGACCGACAGTATCTATTATACGCTACTCATTTGGACGCACTTCGGAAGGAATGCTGTAAGGCATATGTGCATGAACATTCAAACACGCCTGTCAGAATCAATGTTAATTAAAATTGCTGCCAGTGCCGGGGTTCTCCGGGGTAATTGTACTTGTCACTGATCATGATGCATCTTCGTGCTTTATCACCATCGAACCAGCACCGATGATCATCACAATTCACTCTTCTCCATTTATTTTGAGATTCGTGGCTGTCGAAGAATGACGCTGGTTATCTACCTATCCCCCACATCTAGGAGTCCACACTGTCATGGGCATTGCAATTCCTCCTTCAAAGATTCTGATTACTGGAGCCAATGGCTATATTGCGGCGTGGGTCGTTGATACACTGCTCAAGACTGGTTATACTGTCAGAGGATGTGTACGCTCACAAGACAGGGCAAAGGATTTAGAGAAGATCTTTCCTCAGTTTGTGGCCGATGGAAAATTGGAATTCGCAATAGTCGGTGACATCAGTAGGGCAAGTGTGTCGATCTCTGAAACAATTGACCGTCTGAGTGTTTTGTCTTCTCAGGAGGGTGCATTCGACGCCGCAGTCACCGATGTAGATGGTATCATTCACATGGCTTCGCCCGTCGTACTCGATGCCGATGACCCACAGGAATTAATTGCTCCTGCGATCGCCGGGACCGTTAGCATTCTCCGAAGCGCGTCAAAAGAAAGGTGCCTCTTCTGCCATGTCTTCGCGGCTTAGACGGACTTATTTCAATCCATAGATCATTGAAGCGAATCGTATTCACGTCTTCGACCGCCGCGGTCATGGTTCCTGTATCAGAACCAACCACATTCAACGAGTCAGACTGGAACACGGTGTCGGTTGAAGCCGTAGAACGCCTCGGCAAACAAGCCTTGCCAATGCATAAGTATCGAGCATCAAAAACGCTTGCAGAGAGAGGTGCTTTTCTTGAATTTCACTAATCGGTGTTGCTCACCTAAAGCACAGCCATTTGGAAGTATCTCGAGGAGCACAAGGATACCGTCCCTTGGGACGTTGTCACTATCAATCCACCGTTTGTCTGTGTCTATGTGCCTTGGATTGGCAGTTTGAAGCTGACTCATTTTCCAGGTATTCGGTGTACGCCGTTTCCATGAAACTTCTATGGCCATGTATCTGCTCACTTGGATTACTGTAGCCCGCTCTCAACGATTTCAAGGGTCCTTCACAACAGAACGCAACAACCAAGATGTGGTGGGATTTCGTGATTGCAAACCCGCCTAGCAAAATATCCGTCACCACTTTTAACTCGTATGTTGACGTGAGGGACGTTGCTCTAGCACACGTACTAGCGTTGCAGAAACCTGAGGCCGGAGGGCAGAGGATAATTGTCTCCGCTGGTAAGCCGAGATCCTTCCATTTAAATTAGCCGGCTTTGGTCCTCAGTCTTTCCTAGGCGCTTTTGTTTGGCAGGACTGGTGTAGGTGATCCGTAGCGTTTGTTGAAATCCTACATTGACGCGAGATCTTACAGTTGACATTGTATATACCTACCGCTCTCCGCTTAAGGTTCACATATACCCACACCACCAAGAGTCCGATGGATTCCTGCCAAGAGGACTCCCGGAAGTCGAGAGGAATCGGCTCCTTGCGTATGATAACTCCAAATCTCTGCGAATTCTTGGCCCAGAGCTACAGTATCGCAGCATGAAAGAAACAGCAGAGGATATTCTTGCTGATTGTTCAGCGAGAGGTTGGTAGGCTCTTTTGGAAGTACGACCCGGGAAATTTCTTTCATTTCTCTACTGTAGACTACTCATAACGAAAAGATTGATAAATACAGGATTCATGTCGTTGGTAATGTGCCACGTTGGAATCAATTATAGACGTTCACCGATTCCAACGCTCGCCTGAAGAAGGCTTCGGTAGGAACACCTAGTCCGAGATGAGCATTGAGTCGTGACGCTCTGATGGGTTTCCCCGCAAAACACCACCGTTACTTCCCCACCCACATCATACTTCTGCTTTCGTATCTCCTCGATTGCCTTCCGAGTTTGATCTTCACATCTGTTATACTCTTTGGTCAACTTCTTCAATAGTGCAGGATCCCCAGACCTCCGACTTTGTGACAGTACTTGTTTCAGAGAGGTCTTCTGTTCGGCGAGAGCTCTCTGTAGCGAGTCTTGAAGTAATCTTCCAGGATAGGTATCCTGTAACGTCGATCCCAGTTCCAATAACTCTTCTTGCAGCTGCGCGATCGCTCTAGCATCATTCCGTCGTATCAACTGTTCGACAATCCGCCAAGCATCATCTGGATCACTTCTCGTGAGGCGATCGATCTTTGAGCCTTTGTCGATCAAAGGCTTCCAATAAAGTTCTTGAAGTTCTTTCTCCCTTGACATGCCATCGTCGAACATCAGCTCCTCCCACATAGTGGACACGAGGACGACCTGTGATATGGCAGAGTCGCCACAGAGTTCTCTGAACATGCAGAGACTGTTCAGTGGTCCTTCTGTCAAACGATTGTCCGTGATCCTATGCAGATAAACGAGGCCATGCAGTCTGACACCTTTCTTGTACCTGAAGATAATTATTTTAGCGCCATCGACAAAACGAGAAAAAAATCGGATCTCGCGAAATTAGCTCACGTTTTCTGCAACCAGCGGTTAATCATTTGCAACACCTGAGTGGACGACCTATAAGACTCGTCAAACCCAGGTGTATCCACCAGTACGATCCGATCCCCATATTTTGGATGTTTGACGCGAACCGCACCGACTTGAGTTGTCGTAGCGTCTAACGAATGTCCGGTACGGCGACCCAGTTGTCCCGTCAGGAGGTCAATAAACTGTCGAAACAATTACGCTTTCAATGAGCTCCTTTCGTTCAAAATGCTCAAGTTCTGATCTACCCTCTTACATGGCTCTTTCCAGCTCCTGCTGGACCAACAAAGCTGGAGTCGATAATGCCACGCTCTCAGAAATAGTCAAAAGCTTGGGCGTTTTACTTACCCAATGATGATATCATCGTTTCTGATCCTCTTAATCCCATCCACAAACCACGTAGACATTATACTAAAATCAGTTGCGACAGAGCGAATGGGTTCGAAAGAAAAGGAGAGTAATAGAGAAAGCGGGGAAGGCGAAATGTCTTCTCGGGGTCGTGAAGGTCAGGCCATTCTGGGACCGTGTTCCTAACCCAAGATTGCCTGTCATTGTCCATGAGGCTTAGACCTTTGCAAAGGTGTGTATAACGCCTGCTGCGGTGTACATGCGTACCCAGCACGACAGCGTCTACTTATACCCACGCCCTTGCAAGATCAACAACGGCCTCGTGGCTTGTTACTTACACAACCCAGGTGAATATGATTTCGAGAAACGGTATCAATAGGATGTATATATTGATCATAATACGATGTCATAATCTATCGCGTTGTTTTTTTATAGAACAACAGTCAATTCCTAGAGGAGTTAAGGGACGCCACCTTTTTGTGACGTGATGTCAGAAACCTTGTCATATTAATCGCCGTGGCGCATGTTCAATGATTCGAGGCAGCCATTCAGAATGTCGTCCATCCACCCGTAAGACGAACTACGCCTCGACTTCAGCTACATAACTATGCATCTGTTCACCGGCGAATGCAAAAAAACCTACAACTGAGTTCTCTTGAAACCCTTGTCGGCGATTGAGCGATACTAGTGTCTTAGCCCGCAAAGGTTTAGGCTAGAAAACGAACTTCCATCAGACCCTTTGTCCGCTGGCACCCACATCGCGGGAGGCACCGGCAATCCTAACGTCTAAGGACGATGATCACAGTTCCTGTGGCTCCGGTCTCCAGCTTATTTTCCGTGAAGCGAATAAAACTTCAGCGGCTCAGGGCGGGCAAGGCTCGCGATATTTAGGTTGAGTATAGTTTCGCAAAGGATATAACGAGAGGAATGGGTATGCAAGTAACATAGACTCCAAGGACTTCCAAAGAGAAAGTCTAAATCAAAGAAACAAAAGCGTACAACAAGAGGAAAGAAAAAACCATCCATGGAATAAATCAGAAGCAACAGTTCAGGCAATTAAACGCATGAATATAGAAGGAATGTCGTAAAACTCCTAGTGCAAAACCTCGGAGCAAATAACATCTGTCCACTCCAAACACCTCAAACGAACTCAACTAGCAATTTTTATCAACGTGTACCAATTTAAGCAAGGAGCGCAGCGAGAGCGGCTCCAACGAGACCAGCAGCACCAGCACTTGCAAAGTTAGCCGAGGCAGCGCTGGAGCGGGTTGCGGAAGCTGCTGCCGAGGTGCCAGAAGTGGAACTAGTGCGGTATAAGACACAAATTCAAAGTAGTAATATACTTCACTTACCCAGCGGGACGAGTAGTAGCGGGGGTGGTGTTGCTGCCGCCAGCAGGGGTAGTCTGCGCCGGTGTGGAACCGCCGGTGGTAGCAGGGGAGGTCTGTGTGGGAGCGGCAGCGCTTCCACCGGAGCCAGANATGGGTTGGCCAACGCAAGAAGTATCGGCTATCCCTTGCGTGAGAAAATGCCAGCAATGCAGATAATACAANTTCACGTACAACCCGAGTTGATGCTGAAGGGCGCGGTCTGGGCAGTCAAGCCAGTAGCTGTCACGGAGAGTGAAGCCGATCTGGAGGCCTGTGATGGATGAGAGAAGGCACACNTGCATNGAAAATCCGCACTAACCGGCTTGAAGGTTGACCTGCCAGGTGAAGGAAGTGCCGTTCTGGGTGGGGAACGTCTCGAGAGCCTGGCCAGAGGGGTCAGAGCCGGGGAGAGCACTGGTTGTCGTTAGCANATGGTATCGAGGGAGAAATAAAAATGGGCTTCACCTCTGTTGTGTCCGAGGGAAAGATGCGCGAATACTCCGATCAACNACTNCGTCTACGGTTACTATGCACAAGAAAGAGACTAACCAAGAAGTAGGGGGCTGCGCAGGGTGGGTAAGCAGACGCTAATACACCCAGAGAGTGACGACTTACGAGTTCCTCCAGACCAGGTGATAAGGAGCGGTTGGCAGACAACAACATTCGCGCTGCGGAGGGGGTANGTAAGCTGCGAGCACGCCCTCGACGCGACGGGTACTCACGGAGTGTTGATGGTCATCTGCTGGGCGAGGGCGCCGGCNGCGAAAACGAGCGAGAGGAGAGTGGCCTTCATGGTGGTTGCTGAGCAAGGAGGGGGAGCTAGGAGCGTGGAAGGATGCGGGAGAAAGAGCCCATCACTGCGGTTGTTATATATATTTTCGCCAGGGCGGTTGTATTGTTTATCGGNACAAACAACGCATGACAACACCCGAATTGGCTAAGCTTCGATAGCCTTCGATCCACGACGGCCTTGCNTTCCCCTCAATCAAGACATTCACGCACGGCCTTCTGCGCAGTAATGTGTTCAGAAATAATGCAATTTACAGTGGACCTATGGAGCGTACATAAATGTCTTTTGGCTGTGCTCTCGTCCTTTTTCAGCATGACATGATAAGCCCCTTCAAATTTTTCATCCCACCACGTGGAGAGTNGTGAACAACCCGTAGTGNTCAGATACCCAGTGCTCCTCGTTCTCCCTCGTNTGCACCTTCAAGCCCACACCAATCCTCTGCGGTTCATCGACCTTGTATCTGCGCTTCGGCACATAAAGTATCTTATCCAGCCTCGCAGGCGGATATTTCTTGTCCTCGTCNAAACTCTGATATCCCCACGTGAATCCCTCCGGATCAGAATCCCCTCGCCGCCACGCATCCTTCAACCCGACCCTCCGCGCNAGCGACCGATCGAGTTTCGAAATCGAATTCATNTCCCCNCCNACCAATCCTCCCTCAATATTCTCATCCAGCTTCAACAACTGNGCNANCGCCTCCAATTGCTTGGGCCTAAATCGTTCTCCGCTNGGCAATGACTCAAGATGGGTATTTCCAACGCAAATGATCCGNCTGTCCTCCATTTTTCCAGTAGACGACATCCGCACGTACACCAGAAGACCTGTCCGTTGCGAAGTCGTCAAAGAAAAATGAACAATTTGCGCTTTTACCACGTCTAAATCCCTTGACACCAACGTTACATTGCCGTAATAAGCATGCCTCGGCCACTTGTCTTCTTTTAATGGCACAATCGCAAACGTTCGACGCACCCATTCATCNTCCCTCAAAAACGCCAACATCGGAGGTGTAACCTCCTGCAACAGCACAACAAACGCATCTCCCTTGTATCCCTCATTTTCTCCCTTCCCATCATGGCTCTCCATCACTTTTTGTAAGTGGCGCAAGACTCCATTAATTCGATCCTGCCAAACGTTCTTGATGATATCAACGTTCCACGTAATGACGCGCAAGGATGATGGAAGTGGTCTAGCCCTCGGATCATCGTTCTTGTCTTTGTCAGANCTCGAAACGTGCTTCCAGTCCCCTCGTTTGGGTCGAAATCGATATAGCCTNAGNGANTGAAAATGGCTCGGCTCGTCGTACTCGTTGTAAAATGGCTCNTAATCNGATTCTNNNGGGATAACNGGGTTGTCATGTTCGAAAGGTCTCAATAGTATCCTGGGATGCGCATAGGAAGAGAAGGAGCTCGGAACCCCNGGGACTGGAGGTGCGAACCCTGACTCCTCTTCNTCCTCGACGAAAGGAGGCGGGATAAAGGGNTCAGTNACTTCTTCGTCATAGAACGGCATAATGTGTCGTATCAGTAGTCAACCTTTAACAANTTCAGTCAACCCGCGCCACACGANGAAAAGGCCCAGCCAACGCACCTGATAGTACTTNGCAATAAATGAAATCAACAAGGATAACACTAGAGTCAAAGGTAAGAGAAGGAAGGAAGGGNAAACGATCGCTCAATATCCTCCCCCCACTTATATATCGCTATCTCTCAAATCAGGGAGCGCAAAGCCAAACCCGCACGCCACGCACCTCCAAAGTAATCAGACTCCTCAAAAAAGGCAACACAATCCAATCAAGCTTCTTACTTATGAGCTCTTGATAATCACCAAAACGATCGTCCACACCCAGAGCCTTCTGGATTCNCCCTATACTCCGTGGATTTCGTGAATGAAGCGTCTAAACCGTGACCCATGATTCGTACGAACCTTTTTATCAAGCCGGAGATACGCCTCAGCCCTTAATAAAGGAAGNGAAGTNCAAAGNAAGGGGAAGGTAAGACCCAATAGCTTGGCTTTTAGGCGGCAGTTTCAANGACACCTGCCTGCGGAGGAGTATCAGCGGATTCCTANCATCAACAGNTGNAAGGGANGAGGGNGGGGAACCCACAATTCGCTCCACTACGATTTATATACCCTTTTTCTTTACCGGAGAAATTCAGGAAGAAATCTNCTCGCTTCCGGTCCTAGTATTCNTTTGTTCAACGTTNGCGCGTTAAGGGTTGAGCAAGACAAAGCGCGACACCCACAATTGTTTGTGAATTTTTTAAGAAGCACTACTAAGTAGCCGCTTNGGTCNGCAGATGGTAAATGAAACTAACAGCAATAATAGACAAGCCAACCGAGCCGTTTTCCTGACTGNTGAGCTTATTTCAGCGAGAGGGAGGTCGGATTGATGGGTTGGGAAAGCAAGAACCGAGTCANCACAAGCTCCGCGAAAANNGCCGTACTGNTATCGCTGGAACGCAAGTTGCCCGCATTGCTCCTGCCTCGAGGCGATAGATCTCGCAAGTCTGAGAACCCTGCATGATCACGAGTTCGCCTAAATCTTGTCAAACCCAACCACGAGGCAGAGAATTTTGGTGCGTTTTGACCTGGAGCCATCAGACTGGTACCATTTATNGACTNGTGTTCCCCGTTAGATCCTCGCTTGATATGGTCTCACCACTCCGGGATTCCAGCCAATNAACGCTTCGAGGTTAACCAGCATCACGACTGAAAGNGTATGATAGGCGTCGACCATAATGAANNNTGAATATCCTCCGGGAACTTCTCAGGCGCTCATGTTGACGATAGTAACCAACGTAAAGTACGATCAAACGTCATTGTCGCGAGAAGTCCGCATCTTACAAACGAGCCACCCACGGCCGAGCTTGATGTTCATCCTCCGGTCAAGGAACATTCCGGTCAATGCAAAAATCCATTAAATAAGTACGATAGATCTGAGATACCTAAAATCAACCAGACGAGAATCAGAGCTCTGATTTTTCTCTGACGATCCAGCTTTCTTCATCCTNAGNCTCAGCTGAGAAGGCTCGAAGGATGTTGGACTTGATCTGAAGTTCATCGAGCTTGGAAGGTGCCAGCGACCTTTTCTCAAGAATAGAACCGAGGCTGACNTTTGGTAGAATTTCAGGTAAGAAAGTGGCGAGAGAACAAAGTCAGCGATCAGGAGAACCATTCAATAGTAGGGCCAATACACACCGCTTAAGTTCTTTACTAATGTANGCTTCGCTGGTGTTGACGACCTTCTCCATGACCTTCAGGTAGTGCTTGACATCTTCAGNAGAGCTAGCAGCCAAGCTGCGNGCTTCATCGAAGATAGCCTGCCTGGAGTTGTGGGCAGCAGTGAAGAANTTTTGCGCNAGGGTATCAAANGTAGCGACACGGCCAGCCTGNCAGAGCGNAGNTTAACAACTAGGCCCAGTGAACAGGATGNGNACACCACCGACCTGNTCATTCAANCCACCACCGACTTTCCTCTGAGTGCCACACTTCTCGTTAAGGTAAGCAACAAAGTCGGCTTCNGACCTNCCACCNTCNTACGGNATNCCATCCTTGTTGTCGGTAGAGAAGAACTTGATGGTGGGGAAGCTACCGATCTCGTATTTCCTGGCNATATCCTTGTTCTTTGCGTCATCGGCGTCAATGTTGGCNACAACACACTACGACCNCAGAGTTAGNTGCTCGTTNNNTGNNNAAGAGACGCGNGTTGAGCTTACATTNCTCTCTGGNTTGAANGCATGGGCAACTNGAAGAAAGGTTCANTGCTGCTGGTTGCNTNNCAAAAGGGCGNGCGCGTACCTTTTTCGTAGGTAGGCTTGAGGTTCTTGCAGTGACCACACCAGGGGGCCTGAGNTACCNCANAAGNNTACGAGGTNNNCAAGCACNANAACATNNAAGNACNCTTACAGTNAAAGTGACCAACACATTCTTGCTCTTATCCTATCCCCGAGAGTCAATTCNATTNNACAACAATAACCGGTTACGGAAAGTGACATACCATAACAATCTCATCGAAATTGTACACATCAAGGATAGTAGTCTCCGGGGGCGGGGGTGGCTTGATGCTNGACTTNACNCCNGACTTTTGTGTCACGCTAGAAACGAAACGATANATGTCAGTATTACANTAGACACGTTCAAGGGGACNGAACGCACAANGCCGCAAGACTGTCCAAATCTCTACCACTCTCGTANTTCTCGTGCTTTCCAGCAGCATCGAACCACTTCAATGCTGCAAATGTNCATTAGCAGCCGCATATATANCCATCCTTATACAAGGCTGAACGTACTGGGGAAGCCAGAAACTTCGTATTTCTTGCCCAANGGNTTGCCAACGCCATCAGCGTCGACTTTTGCGATCACGACCTTGTCTTTTGCGTGTGCNAAGGCATCNGCNAGNTGTTCGTANACAGGTGCGAGGTTCTAGGAGNNTCTCGTNAGCCTTGCGNAACTTAAGGAGCTNGAGTGGGTATATGCGTACCTTGCAGTGACCACTGAATCCGGAAATTCAAGGAAATGNCNGTCAGATAAANCNAGNCCTGTANGGATCATCCACAACGCACCACCACGGAGCAAAGCTTCNAANCAAAGGCACGTCAGCAAGANCTNTNCCAACTGCAANACCGAACACGTACAATTCAACCAAAGCAGGNTTTCCCTTGCCAACGATCTCGTCAAAGTTATCGGGAGTCAAGTCNACGACANTAGAGGCATAAACGACAGCTACGAACAAGGANGAGACGACAGCGAAGAGTCTCATGGTGGNTTTAAGAAAGTCGGTTTGATGGTTTCCCGCAACGCCCTTNGCTTCGGAGTTCTGACAGTGACGTGGAGAATTCGNGAATTGTTTGATGCTGTATGCTTGGTCATCTTATTGGTCAGTCGTCCACGTAACACTTTCCAGCGCTGNGGGTTATTGACGACTTTCACGATGCATTCACTCGCTGAACCGACCAGCTCTTTCGACCACAGGAAATCNTATGCACGCTACNTNTGCACNNNCGCTTGTCAGCANAGCNCGCCATCCGNNTCCGTCAGGGNCAGTCGTTCCGTCTGACCACGTGGAAAGAAACAGGACAGCTACCCGATATAGTAACCNACTCTTTTTATCAANCTCTACTCGGTTTCTTGGTCATCCTCGCTTCGGTTCAGCGGATTAGCATTCCCTTCNCTTGACTCAGCAACCCAAAAAAANCTGTACAAGGTTATAAAAGCCAACTACTAGAGGCACTCNTCGATCTCAGCTCAATTNGTCGCTATCTATCCGCTNTATACTCGCACCCATGGCTTCGAACAAACCAAACCANGAAGACGTCGAGATCCATGACGATGAACAACATACCCAAGAAGGCGANGAGGANTTCATCACTGAGGATGATATCCTTGAGGAATACCAACTAGANGGACACGACGGTGANGAACCCATGGAAGAAGACGACGACGANGTCGGTGATCTCCCAAACGTCNGNTCATCAACACCAACCGAACNAGNCGAAGACAACTCCGTCCAACACTTCCGCGGGCACAAATCCTCAGTATTCACNGTNTCAGCACACCCGACACAACCGCTAGCTGTATCTGGCGGTGAAGACGACATGGGATACATCTGGGANATCACCGATGGAGAAATTATNGTCAAGTTGACTGGACACACTGATAGTGTGACGAGCGCCGCTTGGAGTTTTGATGGAGAGATGATTGCTNCTGGTGNTATGGATGGGAAGGTNAGGGTNTGGAGAAGAGTNGGGAAGGCGAAAGGGAAGGANGATTGGCGCACTTGGGAATTTTTGACCGAGTTGCAGGGACCTGATGAGGTTATGGTACGTGATCTCNGTTNCCGTTGGATCCACAACGTCGACTAATCGGTATCTAGTTTCTCCGATGGCACCCGAAAGGCAACGTTCTCCTTGCAGGATCCAACGACACAACACTATGGCTCTGGCAACGTACGTCCCCCACCACTCACCCTCGACCTATATCCTAACGTTCACTCAGTACCATCCGGTAACACAATGCAAGTCTTCGCAGGCCACACAGGTCCCGTAAACTGCGGTGACTTCACTCCAGACCGGTAATTTTCCTCCCCCTCATCCCTCCAAAACCCAAACTAACAACCCCCATCCCAGGCAAACGCATCCTCTCAGCCGACGCCGACAACACCCTCATATTCTGGGACCCCCGTTCCCCCTCTCCCATCTTCAAACTCAGCGCCTCCGACTCCCGCTTCAACCTCGACGGCATAACCTCCCTCGGCATAAACCCCTCCTCCTCCCTCGCCGTAATCGGCGGCGCAGCCGGCGGCCTCCGCGTCCTCTCCCTCTCCAAAGGCGAAATCATCTCCACCCTAGGCGGTCACACCGAGAGCGAGAGTATCGAATCTGTAGTTTTCGTCGACCTAACCGGCTTAGGCTCAAACAACGAAGGTCCAGGAGTCGTAGTTACAGGAGCTACGGATGGTAAAGCTTGTATATGGGATTTAAGTACGATGAGGTTAAGAGCTACTTTGGAGCATCAAGATGCTATTACTACGCTACTTGCTCACCCCGCTCCGAATTCGCATCTTTTGGTTTCGGCTTCTGCGGATAGGACGTTGAAGACTTGGGATGCTAGGACTGGGAAGTTGTTGAGGACTCATACGGGACACCATGGGCCTGTACTTGGTGCTTCGTTGGGTTTGAATGGGTCGGTGGTCGTTAGTGCTGGAGATGATGGTTTGTGTGCTGTGTTTACGACAGAATCGACGGATGGAGATTATCTTGTCACTTAGAGCACCAGTATAGTATAGATACGACCACGTTTTCACGAAACACGAATATATTTATCAATCTTCAGATAGATAAGAAGTCGATCTAAATGACGTCTTCCGCAGACAAAGTCCAGAATTAATTATACTACGGCGTCAATGACGCAAAATGACATCACCTTTAGGCTTCCTCATCTCATTCTAAAAGACTACAAGCCGACATCCAGCCTCAAAGCTTAAGTTAAACTGATTGATAAAATTCAAAGTATGAGTACAATGCTATGACTCGCCTACTTAACTCTTCTGTCTATGTGAGATTTAAGTATTCACCAGAACCATAGAACAAATACCGGAACGAGCGATAGAAGGAAAGGCCTGGCGAAGAAAGAATTTACTTAGTACGAAAACAAAAAAGGATTTGCATGAAAGAGACCAAATCGAAAACGGAAGCAGCTAGCCCCCTACAACTACCAAAGGACCTACGTGTATGAGGAAAGGCCATAAAATACACAAAGAAACTACACTAAGAAAACCACGTAATTAGCAACGCGAATATTTTCTGCAAAATTGAGTTGGGGAAGTAAACCGAAAAGCATGCCGATAGCGAATGTGTGTGCGTGTGAGAGCGAGCGATGAAAGAGCATGGAAAAGATAAGATATCAATGATGATGCAAGAGTGTGTACAGCATGATTGAAGAGATGATTCAAGATCCGGGACAGAAAGTCAGCAAGCACTAATAAAACAGGACTTAGAAGCCTGTGGCTTGAAAGCGAAGAAGAGCCATACAAGTCCAGCAGGCGGAATGATGAAGGAAGCTCGGACCGATGAGCGTGTATACAATGCGAACGACTCCAAGCTAATGATGGGTGGAGGGGAGGATGAGGGTGACATGACGATGGGATAAAAGTGACTTGAGAAGAAATGGCTGAGCAATCGGAAAGACCGTAGCGCGTTGCGGCGTAATGCGCAACCAGCTCGAGTACTCATGGTGATCCCAAAAGTCATGATGGTGAGAAGCTTGGGAACGTCGGGAGGGAACTTTACAGACACGCAACTGCCGAAGATTGCCCATATCTCCGTGCAACCAGGTCAGCAGTTCCCAATGATGACGCAGTGGAATACAGTCNANGTGTGAAAAAAGGGCGTTGCGAGAGAGATTTTATCACAGAGGACATCGCATGGGTGGTGAAGGGGAAGAGGAACGATCATGGCAACTGACACCTGTCCCAGAAAGCGCCGCGGCAACAGCGGCCGCTGTGGCATTCTGCTCAACGACGCCAGAACGCCTTTGTCTAGATGGCTTTGCCTTTATTCGAGTCTGAGGTGGACTGGGTCGAGATGACAGCCCAGGTCTTGAATTCACCTCTGACAATATGTCTCCTGGGGGCATCGGTTTCCCCATCGGGGCAACAATGTAATACGACAAGTGAGCATCTGCACCCGCAGGAGCTTGGTCATGATCATAAGCCAAGGAGCTGCACTTGCGTCGTTTGGGCGTTCGGATCTCCGTCGGGGACGAGGAGAGGAGCTTCTGCGGCAGGCGTGATGAAGGGTGCTCCAGACGGAATATTATCGTCACTGAAGCCGCGCTTGATCAGAGGCACAGACGCAATTTTGGAGCTGGCGGGGGTGGTGAGCGTATCATTTGAGGGACTTTGTGAATGTGAGCGACTGGATGCAGACCAGTCTGATCCTGCTGCGTCATTATCGCAGTCTTCAAGATCGGCGTATTTGCGCTTGGTAGATCTAAAGCGAACAAGAAAATTTATCAGCACACAGAGGGGCGGAGTAAGCGCAGTCGACGCACGATGGATGAGTGTCGCCCTCCCTGAGGAGGCGCAGTTCCTTCTCCAGCTCCTCAACGCGGACGACATAGCGCCAAGACTGGATGCGGTGGTTGATGGCATCATCGACAAACTCCTGGTGCTTCGCGGTCAGAGTCGAATACGAGTCCCGGAGACCGGTGTGTTCATTCTGCAGCGTCTGGTGCGCCTCCGCGAGCTCGCGCTGCTGAATGAGAAGGCTGTGGTACGCCCGGGACAGATGCTGAAAATTTGACCAGAGCTCTTCGTACGACATCGGACTGCGAGAGGACTGCGACGCTACAGGCTGGACGAGCTGGGGAGGAAAGGGGCCGCGAAAGACGACCTTTGGGTCATGGTCGTGGGTGGAGGATGAGGGGGGTGGTCGAGGGGCGATGGGAGGAGGAGCGAAGCCACGTCGTGCAGGAATGAGATAGCGGCGATTA
>JANIEX010001013.1:0-14987 GCA_027627405.1 Leucocoprinus birnbaumii | reverse complement strand
CAGGAATCCAGACTTTCGACACGGCCAATTGTTCGTCGGACTTGATTCWCCAATTACATAAGTCTGGGTCTTGAGATAACTCGAACTACAGGTGTATTCGAACGGAGTCTCTGAGATACTCCTTGGTAAGGCGATTAAGGAGCTGAAGCTCCCTCGAGAAGAGATCGTCGTCATGACCAAGGTAAGCTTCGTTTTCATCCAAGGGCTAATCTAGGCGCCCGAGCAGCTTTATCAATGACGTTGTAACATCATGGTCGTGGGAATGATGGACTTTTGGCGGCCCTGCAGACGCCGACAGCTCGTCAACTGCACTCTTGGTCCCAATTTCACCCCCACCACATATCTTCTCAAGCACGGGCAGAAATGAACACAATACTTACAACTTCTGCCACACAATAAGCTCTACAGCACTGTCATGAAGGACTTCAACACCAACTTCATGGCGACTGGGCAAAATCCTGATGAACATGGCTATGTCAATCAGCACGGTTTGAGCAGGAAGGTGTGTTAATGATGCTCAGATGTTCGGAAAAACAGTTGGCTAAGAATAATCCTTGTTATCTTAGCATATATTCGAGTCAGTCAAGGCTAGCCTCGAAAGGCTTCAGCTTGACTATGTTGACCTTCTTCAATGTAGGTCCATGGGTGGCTCCGGTGGCGTGCCCTTGCTGATTTAGCATCTAGGCCATCGTTTCGACAAAGAAACACCGATTGAAGAAACAGTGAGGATTTTGGGGAGGGTCTTCCGAAGAGAGTTAGACTGACTTTACAACAGATGCAAGCCCTTCACGATGTTGTTCAAGCAGGATACGTCCGTTATATTGGCATGAGCTCCTGCTACGCTTGGCAATGTAAGTCAATATCAGTACTACAAGAATTCGAAATCTGACAAATACATTGCCAGTCCATGCGATGCAGAGTCAGCGTCCTATTTTCTTCATATACCGTAATAGCCTACGCTGACTCTGAGACAGATTATGCGATCGCCAATAAGCTCACGCCCTTCATTTCGATGCAAAACCACTATAATCTAGTATATCGCGAAGAGGAGCGTGAAATGCTACCCACGCTGAAGGTAGATATTATTGTTTCGAGCTTTGACCGCTCAGAAACTAAAATACATTAAATCTCTCATTAACAGCATTTGGGCGTTGGAGTGATCCCATGGTCTCCTTTGGCGCGTGGACTGCTGACGCGTCCGCTGACAGATAAAGCGGCGACGACAAGAGGAACTACTGATTGGATGATCTCCAGGTACCTTGGTGGTGCTGGCACGGAAGAAATCGTGAAACGGTAAGGTTTAGTTGCTTTTGTCAACGGTCATGAAATTAGTGATGGACTGACTTTTCCTCTTGTCCCGGGATTGATCAGCGTCGAGGAAATAGCTAAGAAGCGGAACATCTCTATGGCTCAAGTAAGCGTCGCTTGGATGCTCACCAAGGATCGTAAGTCCTATTCTTCCCCTACGCGTTCCACATCGATCTATGATATTGATTACTGTCTGCCTGCCACTACAGCTTCTGCAGCTCCGATTGTCGGCACTACTTCCCTCAAGAACTTGCAAGACATCCTTGGTATGTCGTTAAGCTGCCGAGATGTTTTAGCGGCAAGAACAAGCGGAACTGACGTCACGTGGTTCACGTTAGAGGCTGTCAACGTCACCCTCACCTCAGAAGAGATGCAATATCTTGAGGAGCCGTACCGTGCTCAGGCCATAATTGGTCATACCTAGACGCTTCCATTGTCAACTACACAATGATCGATTGGCTTGTGTAACTATGACGGTGTATAAGTACTACTGATCATGGTGTTTACAACGACCTGAATAATTCCGATCTAGTCAGCTATATCTAGCCGAGTTGGAGAAAAGGATTTACCCTGCATTCAAGATGAAATACAAGCAGCCATAGAAAACTACTCTCACTGCACACCCCAAGCTATTAACCTTTTGGGAAGTTTACAGTTAACATGTGTTAGGGAGGACGCCGAAGCGTCCTCGATTCGCCCCCGAGGAATCGAAAGATACTCAGGATTGAAAAGGTTAAGCTACAATATCTACATTGGTGTCCTAGTATTGCAAGGCCATCGAGGGATTCAAAATTTCCTGGAAGAAGATCGTGGTCATGATGAGGTCTGTTTTCCCTCAAAGGAACCTATGGAATAGTACCGACACGAGTTTACTATCACCAGCCGCGCAAGGCCATCTTCCCCGACTTCAGCACCAATTTCCTCGTAAAATTTGAGAGGACATAGACTAGCACGGCTTTAGGAAAGAGTGTTTTTCCAAGCGATTTTGTATGACATTCACTGCTAAATGTGATAAATCTAGCACATCTTCAGCGGTGACAAGTTTGCTCTGGCTATAGCTAGACTACTCTGATACTACTTTGATCTCTTGCAGTGTAGTACGTTCAGCGACTAGTTCGACTTAGCACTCGCCTAACTGGCGTCTCTAGGCCATGCTTCGATATGACATACCCACCGAGGAGACAGGAAGTAGTGGTGACTAGAGCGCGCAATATGTTTGACTGAATTCGTTTCGCCTCCATGATGCCGCTAGGACCGGTTATGCTCGTTATGTCTGCATGAGCTCCTGCTATGCCTGGCAATGTACTTCTCTCCGTTTATTTACCCTCAAGTTTTCTATGAACATTGCTATCCAGCCTCCGTCATATTCGTTCAACAATCTAGATCTCTGGAAGTGGTTCCCTTATCGGTTCAACCACTCCGAAGTAAACTCCGACGAAAGTCCCACATGAACTTAGCGAAGTGATGGAAAAGATGAGATCTTGTCTCTTCATTCTCCTATCACACCCATGGCTGAGACGAAGAAACGGATCCCTTATGGTAAGTTTCGGACCACAATCTCTATTTCATCGCCTCAGTTCTTGCTTTAGTCCGACTGGGCAACTCTGGCTTGAAGGTATCGAGGGTGATCCTGGGGACTATGCAGTGGGGTGATTCCCGCTGGTTCCCCTGGATCATTGAGGATGAGCAAGAGGCAATCAAGACAATCAAAGCCGCGTGAGCCTATCAGGAGCTAAACCTGAATTATTGTACATATTCCTTATCTCGATCTTCGATAGGTACGACGCTGGGATTCAAACTTTCGATACCGCAAACGTACGAGGGTTCTCGCAGCGCAATAATCTCAGGCTCGTGGCCACATTAATATTTAGGTTTACTCAAACGGGAAGTCTGAAGTTATCCTGGGCAAAGCGATCAAAGAATTGAAGCTTCCCCGAGAGGAGATCGTGGTTATCACAAAGGTAAGTTCAAAACGCTCAGTCAATGGAAACTGAACCAGATTGGCATCAGGTTAATGGAACAGTGGTCAAGAATTTTGAGACAAACTTCATTACAAATGGTCTCAATCCCGATGAGCATGGTTATGTGAATCGGCACGGATTGAGTAGGAAGGTGCGTTTCAATCAATTAGTCGCTAATATCTAATCTGATCTCGGTCCAGCATATCTTTGACTCAATCAAGCAAAGTCTTAAGAGACTTCAGCTCGATTACGTTGATCTATTGCTCTGTGAGAATCGCGACTTTCGGTTCTGCCACTAGATTGATCATCTGGTTCTAGGTCATCGGTTCGATAAGAGCACTCCGATCGAAGAGACCGTGAGTGGTAGTACGCCAATTGACATGATTATTGTCTTCACGCAACAAATATGGTTCCAGATGCAAGCTCTCCACGACGTAGTCAAAGCAGCATATGTTCGTTACATCGGGATGAGTTCTTGTTGGGCTTGGCAATGTAGGCATTTTAGCTCCCATGCTTATAACGGAATTATCTAATTTGTCTATAGTCTCGGCAATGCAAAGTGCATGCTTCTCCTAGTAGCACGAGGCTCTGATAACTGACAGAATGACCGTTAGACTATGCCATCACAAATAAACTCACTCCGTTCATTACGATGCAGAACCACTACAATCTCGTTTACAGAGAGGAAGAGAGGGAGATGATGCCTACTCTGAAGGTAAATCAGCGTGCTTCTCTAGGTCTTCGTCTGACGATCATCAACCAAAAACAGCACTTTGGTGTAGGTGCAATCCCTTGGGCTCCACTCGCTCGAGGGATACTCGCTCGACCTCCCTCCAGCGACAAGACTAAGCGAGACTCAGTTGATCCTGCAGTTCATAGGTACGATTCCGCGGGTGGAACAGCCGAAATCATTCGCCGGTATGTCAGACTTTCACTAGTAGAGACAGGCCTAACATCATTGTGGTGGGCCGTAGCGTTGAGGAAGTAGCAACGAAACGGGGAATCACGATGGGCCAAGTCAGCCTTGCATGGATGCTGTCCAAAGAAGGTTTGTGTCTCTTTTTCCAAGCCCCTTGTCAACGGAAATCCTGAAACGCTGACCGATTGTTTGAATAGAGGTTGCCGCCCCGATCGTTGGAACGACTTCCCTCAAAAAACCTCGAGGGACATCATCGGTTGCTTATTATTCAACTTATCTTCGATCCCAGTAGATTCATTATTATGACGACCCTAGGTGCGACATCGGTTACACTGACAGCGCAGGAAATCGAATATCTTGAGGAACCTTATGTCCCCCAACCAATTATGGGACATGCGTAAGCCTATGCTGAGATCAAATATCTCGCACAATATATATATCATTGGCCGTCAAAGTCAGTGAAGCCCGCCCATCAGTGATAACGCGAATCAAGCTTGTACTACCTCCATTGTGCGAGACCCGATCTAGGCTAGAGAAATACCAGAAAAATCAGATTTGCCCAAGCAATCTTTACGAATTACTCGATAGGACAAGTCGTTGGAGTTAACCCAAGCCGATACTTAGAAGATGGAGGATGAATATGTGGCCCCCTCCCTACTGAGGAACGGAGAAAAGTCTTGCGGCAGACTGACAAAGAAGCCGAGGTGTCAGGGCCTCTAGACACTAGAGACGTTCCTTCAGCAGCAAGGTGACGACGTTTTAGCAAGACATGTACTTCTACGGAAACGGGCTTCCGCTATAATTCAGAGAGACCTGACCCACCAACCAAACCCGAAGAATGCAGAAGCAGCAGAAGCCTCAAGTCTGACGGAGTATCCTGTCAAGTGCATTGAGGTCTCCGTATGCTTCTACGTTATCTGGGTTTCTGTACATTCTCTTCGAAAAATTCGACGACCCACCCGGTACGTCCTCAAATGTGGTATCAGTCCTCTTCTGAGACTTGCTAGGTCCTCCTTTGGCATGACGGTGGTGAGACTGAAGAATACGAACTAGCGATGAAATACCTGTAATCAGATGCATGTGCTCGTCAAGTCATGGGATGTGACGAAGGTGAAAACATGAGCACAGTGGGTAAATGAAAGTGTCAGTTAAACTTCGTGATGAGGTTTGCCATCAAAATCTTTGCGGGTTCAAAGTATGGCGCTAATCGTATATGTTGAATATCATGAATCGTCTGGAATTGAGGATTGAACACCAACGCTTCTTGGTCCTTTGCCAGTGAGATCTCATAATTTGTATAATAAACCCAATTATGTCGACTGGGTACTTTGGCATCTCTACCGCATGCGCGAATATGCTTCAAAAATCCTACACTGTTCTTCCAGGAACCAGCTTCTCATCCAGATCCAGAGCTATCGCGTAAACCAGTCAATGGCCCGGCGCCAAGTCGCAGAGCAAGATCAGATCATAGAATACTGCGAGTACTGTTCGAGAGACAATGAACACATATAAGAACAGGTCAGGGCGTGAAGGAGTCAACCTGGTGCATCACCAATCTGGAGTCTGTGTATCATGATTACGGATCATATATTAGGATGAAGGAACAATAGGCGTCGGGTGAGAACAAGGATATAAACCAACAGGTGATAGGTTATAATATGGTAGTGTTTGACCTTGCCTTCAGTAGCAGCAGCATCTTTGGAGCTCTGCTTACCTGCTCCTCGAGGTTCGATGTCTGCTCCCGTTGTCATTCACGAGACAACATGCCTCAAATTAGACTCACGAGAGGCGAGGCTCCAATTGGCGCGTCCCTGCGCCGCGTAGTCGGTCTAGACGTTAAGTCGACCATGCGAGCGCGTTCTTGGGCACGAGTAAGATGTTAAGAGTGATCAATGAAAGAGCTAAACGAAAGGAGGGTCATGAAAAGAGCTGCGATCAAGAAACCAGAGCGTACGCTTGAATATCCACTAGGGTAATACGGTGTGTCTCCTCTTGCCCAAAACATGATCGCGAAACCAATGAAGATAATATGGAACACGACCATAACAAGGACGAAGAGCTCCAATGACCTTCTGGATGGCAATTGCCTCCTCCTGCCAGCCGGTCCTCTAACACCTGGTTCGGGGTCATATACTGTCCCATGTGTGCGTGATTGCTCGAGATTCATATCATTGAGTGTGTTAGTGGTCTCGTTTGTCGGGAGGGATATAGGAGCCGGAGAAATAAAGAATAAAGACATTTCGTATGGGAGGGAAATTGTCACAAGGGATATAGCTGAAGGTGGGCCGAGCGCAAGTGAAGCCAAGTAGGATGGTAGCGCGTATGTGAACTGATTTATATCGTACGAAGTATGGTATCAGGCGCTCGTCGCTAGTGGAGAAGCAGCTGAGTCATTTCCATTAGCACCTTTGTTTACGTTCAGGAGACAGGAGCGAGGAAGGAGGTTCGAATCCAAGGTGGTGGCCTGGCAAGTGAGAGCAGTTGGCATGATGATCCGAGCCGGAGGCAGAATGACGGCAAGTGCTCAAGGGCTCGACTCGGACAGAACACAACAGCTGACAACAAAAGTTTCGCTGCGCTCATCGAAAGTGCAAGAGGCTCCATTGCAGGGTGATGGAACAATATGCCGATCGTAAAGTGATACTTGAATATGGTTTACCAACCGCATCACCAACCTCTTCTTAAGCGTACGGTACTGGATAGTCTAACTCCCGGGTGGCTGGTCCGGCTCAAGCCGCATCTCATACAGTCGGGCGTACGGCCCGCACTCCCTCTATCCCTACATCTGCAACCGAGATGCCACCTCCGCCTAATTCATACAGTGCCACTGATACTAAATTCCTAGAGGACTCACCCGGTTGCTGGCGGGATCTTCCTCGCGGGCACGTCTGAGGCCACTTCTTCACATGAGCCTTCACTCAAAACTCCATCTCATAATGCACTCCGAGCTTCAACGGTTGCACCGGTAGCAGTCCCGCTCCTTTTCGCTTCCAACTCCCCGGTGCCGATCGCAAAGGGAAGCACGACGACGTTGACGCTGATAATCACCTTTATCTAGCAATTTCGCTGAAGGAGATTGGCGAGAGTCATCGTCTAGCTACAGGATGGGGCCTGGAGCATGTCGAAACTAATGTCAAAAACTCTGCAAAGCTGTTTATCTATGCTACTATGATCATCCGGTTCATTGGGGATCCACGCTCTTTAGGTCCGCAGGCCCAACTCGACATCGTCTTATCGTACATTCGGGATGCTTCAGGCTCAAAGAATCCACTGAAACAGATGGACCTTCTCTACACTCTCATCCTGAAATGTATCCCATCCGACATTCTCCTATTAGCAAATGAAATCCTGCTCTTGACCAAGTCATATTCTCGTCATATACACAATAACGTCATCAAGATTGTCAATGTTCTCGGACTTGACGGATCGCGATTTGGTGCCGCGTGCAGCTTTCTTCAGTCGGTTCCGCATCTCGAGAATGTAAATGCCAATCACGTACCTGCGTACAGGGTTCAGTTCTATCATGCGTCCTTCATGAAGTTCATGGCCCGGGAGGATCACCGAAGGTCAGAGGAATGCTGGCTCTATGGCGGATGTCTAGATATCCTTACACTGGAGATCATCGACAGGATCAACGAAATACATGTGCCCACTGGTAGTACGTATCCAGTCAGTATCTCCAACTTAATATGTTCCCTTTTATTCTAAGACGTTTCAATATCAGTCGACATACCTTTTCCATGGGCCTTACCCCGCGACACGGATGGAGAGTTAGTGTACTTCAGTCTTCTTGAAGTTCTCGCGCATCTATGGGCGATAAGGGACCATCCGGTTTCCTCTACCGTCGCCGAGGCCTTGACAAGCATTATTTTTTCAGTGATCCCGTGTCTCCTCAGGGATTCACCGTTTCCCGGAATTTTCATTTACCCCGCAAAGCTCAGAGAGAATGTGTGTCATTCGCTTCTGGCTGTCGCTTTGAAACTTACTGTTTGGAAACGCAGCTGCCCGAAGAATTTTGAGATAAGATTCTGGGGCGACCACTCAACCCGTTACGTTACCTTCGCAAGCCACCCCACGCGACCCTCGACTGGCCTGTCAGCTGGGGTCAAGGGAAAAACAAGCTTGTGTGCTGGCGTTCTAGGTCTCATACGGCTCAAGCTGTTCAACTAGCGAGGGTAAATCACTGGTATCTCATGCTTTGACCTTTGTTTCTGACTTGAGCTATTGAACAAAGGGTACTGTTGCACTCGACAATGAACGAAGTGAAGGCAGGGAAAAGGTTTGGTGATGCGCCTGCGTCATCACAACGACGGATGTATGTTGTAGTATCTTCAAACAGTGCGTCTCCTAGCGTATTATGAAGAAACACGAGACATGTGCCTACCAGTAGCAGATGATTATACTTCCGTGCTACTACACTAACTAGAACTAAAGCCTGCGCTTCTACCGCTCTATCACTCAACAATATCATCTCCCACCTTTATCACTACTTCTCGGCCTTCGCGTACCAACCGTCGGACTCCAGCCTTGGTCTTATCATTGAACGATGAGAAATTGTAATTGGTCTGAACATGCAACGATTGAACGGTCTCAATGGATTCGAGCATCTCGAGAAAGGCGGGGAAGAAAGCAGGCGATGCTAAATGGTCGCCGACGAGAGATACCTTGCTGATCCGAGCACACGAAGTGAGGAAATGGTCGAAAATGTCGGGGTTGCCTTCTTCATGATCACCTCAAGGTGAACGACCGAAGCAGGGATGAAGTTGATTAAGGAGGTAATGCTGGAGTCGGAGTCGGATTGGTTATAATTACGATTGCGATGGTTCACTTCTAGAGTAAACCGCTTCAAGTTAGAGAAGCGGAGCTGTTGGAACACCATATTATCCCACACAGACGACTCCCAATCAAACCACTCCAGATTCTCCTGGGTCATGGCCTTAATGGCAAACTCGGGTTGAGAGAGGTTCATCTTCTTTGTGAACAGAGTCGCATGATAATCCTTCAGGTCGGGAAATAGCGCTAACAGTTGAAGGGCGACGTCCATCTTGACACTGTTGAGGTAGAGAGATGTCAACCGCTCGCAAGACTGGTTTGGAATATACGACGGATCATTTCTCGGAATGTTGGAAAAGTCGAGGTGAAGTTCAATAAGATGCGTGAAGGACGAGGAAGTGCGTGCAAAGTGCCTTGCTGAGTGTGGCGAGTTAAGTGAGAGTAACTGAAAGGCACTGGCATCCGGGTGTTCCTCGAACACTAGATGCATAATGACGTCGACGGTTTGGGATTTGTATCTTTTCAGGTCTCTCCGGCGGTGCTCCCAGTTCAACTCGAGCTCCATTTTCGCATTTGGGCGTACTTCATGAAAGTTCGAAGCAAGAAAGTCCTTTTATCGGCATGTGGTTGATTCAGACTTTTAAGAGACTTCCCGACGTTACAGATAGTCAACTTGGTCCAAAGAATGGGCATGGCCCTTGCTACTTGGCGCCAACGAGGTGAAACGACACATAGGACCAGGACCGGGATTTCTCCCTTGCCCCATAATCGAGCTTCAAAATCACGTTGACCGGGGAGCCTGATTGGTTGAGGAGGAGACCGGCAAACAAGCGAGAAAATGCGCCTGAGAAGTTCGGTGGGAAGCTTGCAAATCGGCGGTTGCAGTCGATTCAGCTTCCCACCCAGGTTGGAGCTAGACGTCTTCTCCTGCCGCTCCCGCTCGCTCTGAATGAGGGCGACAACATCCCCTTTGCTAATGCACTTAACCTGAGAGTTGAATCGCGGGAAATGCTGTTATCCTCAGGCTCATGGTCATAGCTGAGGCAAGCTTGGGGTTGAGGGGGGCACGATGACCAGGAATACGCGACGACTACGCAAAGAGGAGTGCTGTGGAAGTGATTCAAGCCGTAGTGCTAGCAGTGGAATGTGAGAAGGAAATAAATCTCGAACCATACGACAGGGTCTGATGACAATTTTCTGCCTGGACGGCATGTCGCCTGTACGGCACGGGGTCAGAGTCTTGTTGGGATTGCCCCACTGCGCAGTGGCAAATCAGACCCTGATTTGAAGCCCGCCAACTCCAGGACAAGGGACACATGTTGAGCAACTCCAATGCTTCATCACGGAGAGCGTCCTTCAGTGGTTTAAGTATGGGTCAGACCTGGGAGTTTGGGTATACAGCAAGAAAACGTCCACAATTAGCGTGATATTCCGTGTGTTTGAGAATGAAGCCAAGAATCAAATCATCAGGAGCACATGTTGCCTGAGTTCTTCCTATTCTATCAGGTGGTGCTATAATTGAATAGAATGTGTGTCATTCGGCCCCACTGACTTCGACTGGCCATGGACTGAGATTCGGAAGACGAAGGACTCAGGGAACTCGAGGTTCGAAGCGCCGAGCCCAAGATGTGAGTGCACGTGCGTGCCGTTGTTGGCGCCGATGCTGCTGAATTTGATTTGGCATCGACGTCCCTTGCCAATGACCATGCTTCTTCCTTTCACTCAAGGTGCTCATATATTCGCGACCATGTTCTCTAGAGAACAGTTGCACTGCAATAATGGCGATGTCTATTCTACGGACACTGGTGGCTCTATGCGTCTCTGGAATTCTGGCATCGCCTCTCGCTCAAACTCGTGAGTGGAGACTTGCCCTCAACTTGCCCTCAAACACTCAATGGGATCTCAGCCCAGGCATCGCAGTCAGCTAATCTTGATCCTTACCCAGGCAAGCCTCGTATTGTCTTTCGTAAAGACGGCACTCTCAAAATCACGGTATTCTCCGACCTACATTTTGGAGAGAATCCCTGGGACTGGTGGGGACCAGAGCACGATTTGAACAGCACCAAGTTGATGAAGCGGGTCTTGAAAGACGAAAAGCCGGACTACGCGTACGTACATCGTGTTATCCCTGCTACAAGCTTGGCTGAAATATTATCTAACTTGAGCTCCTAGGGTTATCAATGGGGATCTCATTACTGGAGAAAGTAATCCATCCTCCCAGCACGTCTAATACAACGCTGATGTCGACAATCAGATACTTTCAAGGAGAACTCAACACTTCTAATTGATCAAATTGTCGCTCCGCTCAATGCAGCTAAAGTTCCGTTCTCTTCGACTCATGGGGTTAGTAGGGTCGTTATTCTTTGACTCGAAGGGAGCCTTGATCTCTAATCTATTCCAGAACCACGACAATCAACCTAACATCACTCACGCAGAGGAGATTGCGCGTGAGCTCAAAGTCGCTCCGCTTAGCTATACTCGTACTGCTCCTGCTGGAGTTGGCGGTGAAGGAGGTCCTGGGAATTATTGGGTTCCTGTAAGTCAGATATCAAGAGCCTCCGACGAACATACAGAAAGTTAAAAATATTCTGGTATAGATTTACAAAAACGTCAAAGGTAGTAGCTCACCCGTGATTTCGTGCCTAGCGTGGAGTGCTCAAACCACAGCTAGATAGATCTCCATCACTTGTCATTTGGTTCTTCGACTCAAGAGGTAAGTCGAACTCTTACATAGATACTGTAAAGCTGAATAGCAGCCAAGGTGGTTTCTCTAAACCGGACGTTGGGATTCCCGATTTTGTCGATACATCCGTCGCTCCCTGGATAGCATCCGAAACGCAAGCGATGAATGAAGCTTGGGGACCAGGAATAACGCGATCATCCCTGGCCTTTGTACATATACCCCCGTACGCTTCCTTCTTGCTTTCATCATGACCCTAGAATCTAAACCTAGAATATTGAAGGCACTACATCGAGGACGTGCAATATACAATCACACCTGAGAAGAACCCGGGTCTAAACGGTGCGCTCATTTTCTGAGTCGACTATAAAATACTGAGTTGACCATTTGGAATGTCAGCTGATGAGCTCGGGCTCGGATCCGTTCAAAAGACTGATGACATTCCATTCTGGGGTGCCGTGAAGCAGAACCTGCAAAACCTTGTTGCAGTCATTTCTGGCCATGACCACGGAAACGAGTGGTGTGCTCGTGAGCCGACTAAGGACATTGTGTTTTGTTTCGATAAACATTCTGGGTGAGTTATCCCTAATATGGATTGTGTAATTTGTTGACGGTGGAATCTAACAGATATGGAGGATATACTGGCACAGACTGGGGTTACGGCGTACGCAACCTCGTTTTCCATCTATCATCCAATACTAGTGAGTTGCCGAAGGTGGAAAGCTGGATCCGTTTGGAAGAAGGTGAAACAAGGGCGCATGTTTGGATTGATGACACGTTAGGTAGGTAAGATGCGCATGTATCAATAACAGAGGCGAGCATCATGTATGTGTATTTTGTTGCCCTTGTTCAGCGGAGATGCGGGATTTAGATAAATCAGACCTTCCCTTCTTGATGCCCTTTGAACTTGAACTCTACTGCCATCCTCAAAAGCCAGATCAACTGATTCACGCCTTCATCTGAAACACACAGTCTGAGGCGCCTTGCGCTCAGGCTAGAGCTAACCATAGCCGATTACCAACTTACCCAGAAGAACTGGTCAGTTTGCAGACAACTAGAACGAGTCATCCTCAATGTCCAACTATCTCCGCGAAATAGGACTTTCGTGATCTGCTGGCTTTAAGTAGAGTCAAACGCGAATACAACTCCACGCTGCGTGTTCGTGTGCTCACTGATCTAAGTATCTGACTTGGACAGGCTTCTTGCAGGAAACCTGCAAGATCGAGTCATTTACAGTATGCATAATCTCTTAAATAGCGTTACGTCTTTGCATCTCTAAATCACCTTCTGAGTCTTCATGAGTGAACGCACCTACCACCCTCCCTGCGTCAATGGCGAATACACGCCAGACACAGTAGTTGATTCCTCTTACAGTGACGACTTCTCGTACCTCAAGCAGCGCTGCCGAAGGGACGGAACTTCCTCCATCAGTCTCGGTCTTGGTGGTACACCCTACGCACGAGCCGACATGCGTGTCTACTTTGGCCAATACTCCTAACACAACATATCTCGGCCACTTTTAAGGACCGGTCTCAAAACAATTCAACGCGCGGAAACCCACGCTGTGATTCTTGCCCTACGCAAAGTCGAAAGGTTGGTTCATTAAGGAGAAGTCAATACGAGTCATTTGGCTATTATTTGTGATTCGGCGTATGTGATAAATGCGATGACAGATCATGTTGTCAAGTGGAAGGATGATGGATGGATTTCGTCTAGGGGAAAAAGATTGCTTAATGGAAGTGATTTTGCAGAGTTAGATAGGATGGTCGAGAGGTTGGATGCGATAGGGGTTGTGGCTAGGTTCTGGAAAGTGGGAAAGGGAGTATAATGAGGCGGCCGATGAGCTGGCGAGAGATGGTGCATTGAGGGCGTAGAGGCCATGAGATGAGGTACCATCCCTGAATCCGCTGTATATACGAGTGACTGGGTCATCTTTGCATCAGTCCCGTAGGATATCCTAAAGAACAGTCCAGCGTGTATATATGCAAGAGAAACGCCCGAATGACAGAGCCATTTCTAAATTCGAGACTGAAAGGCGCTATGATGCCGAGCGGCTGGCCGGATTCATTTTGAAATGGTGCAATAGGATAATACCTTGAACCTCCATATCCGAGCCGTGGTAGCTCAGGAAGAAACTAAGGAAGTCTAGTATTGGCATTGCAAAAGGACCTGTTGCTTCGCAGGGGCGAACTGAGCGCGTTCAAAGTTGCATTCATGCTCGACCGTCGCATGAAAACAGGCGTATAACCCCAGCTCCTCCTTGAGAGGCCCCGGAGTCATTTCACTGGCCATGAGCGCTCGACTTCGGAGACGAATTTGAAGAACTTCAGCAGTTGAATGGTCTAATAACTATCAGATTCAGATAAACCAACTAGGTCGAATCAGATGAGACAAGCACTCACGCAGCACCTATCAAGCACAATACACCCCTTCCATATCAACGGGCTCTACACCCCTAAACACCACATGACCCTCACTTCTCCTCGCAAATACCGGCTGTTGACGAACAACAACCTTTCGCTTCTTCTTTATCTCGTGCCTTGTGAGCCTCGTGGTGGCGGCTTCGTCTGTCGGTTCTCGTCCAGTAACATCAGGGAGGCGCGATGTATGAGCGTCGGGCGCGTCTGTGCTCCGACTTTTGGCTTCGATGGGGATGGGTGCTGTTGGTGTAGAAGGGTCGGGTATCGAGGGTTGAGATTGGACGTTTCGAGGTGCGGGTATTCGTCGAGTGGTGGAACATTCTAAACAAGTGTATGAAATACAATGACCAAAAGGTCCGCTTGCTATAATGAACAAAGCGTGGTTCGATCCTTCGTCCAGCTGATAATGATTGAGATGAACGTACGTCGTACACGAACTCGCGCAGATACACCTGGAACGAGGATACTCGAACAACCTTTACATATCGTGCGTTTTACGCCTGGATCCCTATTTCCCACACAACCAGTTAGAAGAATCAAAACAAGAATGAATTTGAAAACACACATCTTCGTCGTAGTTTTCTGCCCGACAGATTTCATCGTCTCAATATACACCCTCGCCAAATCCTTCCCTTCCATCCTCTCCTTCACTCTTCTCTTCTTCTTCTTCCTCTTCCTCTCTCCTTCTCCTTCCATCTCCCTCCCCTTCCCCCTCTCCAACGCACACCGACCCCGCAAGGTTCTCCAAATACACACTCGCCTGCCACAAAAAGTTCATCCGCTGCTAATATCCCGATTCTGCACCGCATTAACGGGAGGAGTCTTCACATCGGAGGATTTTCCTTCTTTATTCTGCTTCTTGCCCATCGTTGTGATGCGCCTTCTCGTGCGCGTGTGTGTGAAGTTCTAAATATCTTGAGCGTGTC
>JANIEX010001012.1:0-14994 GCA_027627405.1 Leucocoprinus birnbaumii | reverse complement strand
ACTCTAGTGAGCTCTGCTGAGTCAAATGGATAACTGTAGCTGTTATACTGAGATCTGCGATCGCGAACATGATCTTTCTCTAACTGTCGCGAGCTGAAGAGATGATACTGATGTCACTGATGGGGATCACTATAGATAGTAATATCGGATCAGAGTTGCACTCGCTACTGAGTTCCGTGATGACACTTCAATCAACTGTGATGACAGTGGATCATAGCCCATTATTGAAAGGGTGAGATCGCTACTAGTCATAAGTTATACACCCCGACCGCTGCTGCTAAGTCTCGATGTTATACTATAGCTGTAGCTACTCTGATCTGGCTGTCTCAAGAGAGCTCGCGAGATGACCTCGTGATTGTATTTGTGCCTTTCTATAGTGTGAGATCTTCAATACGAAGTACTCGAGAGTGGATGATTAAGTGCGATATTGTATTATTCCGCATGAATACACAGCCAAAATGTTTTGTGCTGTCACACCGCACCAGCCAGTGTTTGAAGGTTGGATTTTGCTGCAGCCATGGCAGAGTTACATGCTCTGTGCCTACTCAGCCTGCAGCTGCCTACCAGCCGAATGCAGCTCATTGTAAGTGTTACTTCCCGTCCAATTTGTTATTCTTACTGATGATCATACAGGGTGTTACATGCTGAGTGTGAAGTCACCAAAGAGGAGTATCAAGACCCTTTGCTTGCTGCGTCATATACAAGCCTTCCTGCACTTGTGTACGTAATTGGTCTGTCAGAACCTTTCCAACCATTGACTGTGTTGTGCAGGGAGGGTCACTTCAACTCCTGGAGCTCGCTCAACAACGGCCCTGATCCCATTGCGTTCAGTAGCTGGGCCTTGGTTGCTCCGGACTTGCATTTTAGGTAGGTGTCTGATGCACACTATACTGTCTTTATTGGATCAACTCTGATGTTAACATTCTAGCAATGCTCTCAACAGTGTTATGTTTGTCTCTGATGCTCAATACATCAATCCCTCCCATGTCAGCCCTTTGAATCTGGCTGCATGCTCTATCTCGTCCGACAAGAGTTGATACAACCTTGAGGTCAAGACTGGAGATGAACCCAACAAATACAAGCTTGCAGTATGCATGACTGCTGTTTGTGTCACCAAACGCTCTGTCCTTGAGGTGTCCTCCCCGCCAAAGCTGGTATGTGTGAGTCAAAGTTTGTCTATGGGCTGCACACATGGGCAGGAATGGGAGCGCATGGCATTCGAAACCAATAGCCTCAATGCTCAGGTTTATGGTACCTAACTCCAGTTCTCAACTCAGTCTCAAGCTCGTTCTAGTATATTTTTCTGTTGTTTCTGAGAAACAAGACTAGTTGACAAAAAGGGCCATGTACAGATGGACCTTCCACTCCTGTTCCAGGAAAGGGTGGCTCACGCCCTTCACAGGCCAATGCCAGTTCTCCTCCACACTTTGCAGCTCTTCATCCTACTGATGATGGTGTGTTCATTCTTTTTGCTATTCTGTCATACTTCGCTGACTCAGGCTGGTGCAGTGCCTGTCTATGATGCGTGTGCGTTCAAAGATGACATCAACTATAGCACTGGCTTTTTCAACAAAATGCCCACCACATTTCCCTGTTTCCATGAGGAGATTCCCACTAACTCTTTTGCGGTGCTTGGATATATGGTTTTGTACTGGCAGAGCACTCAAACAGGCGCCTGGAACATCAGTGCCAACATTCAGTGGATCCTTTTGTTAGCAACCCCTGACTGTGGTTTATTTGAGTAATGGTCTAGTTGTAGGGATGACATGAGGCCTGCTGTGGCGTGTAGGGCAATATAATGTTCACAAAATTCGTTGGATAGTTTTTTAGGACAAGGAAATAACATTTTGATTAACAAAAATTATATACACTTCATAAGGGTTCAAGGTCAGGGATTTCAGGATCATCCAGCTCGTCAGCAGTAGGTTCAATTTTGACTTCAGCATTCCTCAGCAGCGCTATGAAGTCATCTTGGTTGAGATGAGCAAAATGATACAAATGGAAATATGCTGAGAAGACACCAGTAACCATCCTGCCAGACACTGGCAAAGGAGACGCCTGTGTCTCCCCAGCAAATAAGACTGGAAACTCAACAAAACAGTATCCCTGAGCCAAAAGCTCATGAACTTTGTCTTGTTGGGATGGAGGAAGGTTATCAATGGCGGTTGGACATGGTTCAATTGTATTCAACTCAGGAAAGTTGTCTATGGTGGCATGCTGAAGGGCATAGTGAGGGTGTAGATCACAAAGTGTAGTAGCAGTGGTCAACACACTGTAAACACAGGACGAGAGATTGTGATGCGCCGCATATCCTCATCTAAGACGACCGGAACAGGATGGGTTAAACTGGTGCAATCATACCGGCGAGCCCAGGAATATCAATTGATGGCCGCTAATTCCTGAAGCTGCCTGAGCAATGCAGCAGCAGCATCCCAGTCAGCAGCCAGAGGATGCAATTGAGGTCAAGTGATAACCAGATGGTGTTCGGCCTTCGCGAGAATCTGGCATGCATCCTTGTAGTTGCCTGATTTCAATTAGCAAGCTGGGACTATTTTGATTACAACTGAAACACGTACCTAGCAAGCCTAACTTGCTTGATTGGTGGCAATCGCCCACGAGTGTCAACAGTGCCAGGTCAGTCGCGCTAACTGCATGGTTGATGATGAAGTCAAATGGGTAGGCATAGCTCCATGAGAATGGATGATGGTCAGTGGCATAGGTGCTCAGATAACCTTGATTTGCGTCAATGTGTTGAGAATGCACAACAGCAAAAGGATTAGCTATCACACCAGCCATTTAGGACAGGATAAAATGCAAGCATTATCTATTGACAAGTCGTCACAGGTTTATGCGGTGGATTGGTCTCAGATATGCATTGCAGCTGATTGACTTACTGAGGGAGCAGATCCATGACTGAGATTGCCACACCTGACCTTGCTGTTTGGATCTGGTGGTGCAAGGGTCACAAGCTACCATCACATCTCAATGTGTCTACAGATCAGGACTGAGGTTTGTTTCTCTTGATTCATGCAGATGCTTCAATGGATAACAACAATTTCAATCATATATTGCATTACATCCAGTGCTACATCATATCTCATTTGATGTCAAGCTTGGCTTCACCATTGACGAGACACAGACGAGTGTCTCCATCAAAGATGAACCCAGTCCCTAGGTTGCCGATCCATGCAGACAATTGTTGTGCCATGTAATATTCTCCCTCCCATTCTCAAACCAGGCACTGCCATCATATCCTGTAAAAAAGGGAAGGAAAAGGGGGAAGCTATCTTTGATGAATTGGACATCACCCATAGAAGCTGCCCTGTGTGGGTCTAGCTTTTACACAGGGACAAACCTCCCCTTGGTATATTGAATGGCAGTCTCGCAAGATCAAGGGATACAAAGGTTAGGATAGTGGTTGAAGATGGTTGTGGGGTGAAGGGAGAAGATGCCATGACAGGTGATGATGGTCCAGTCGAGTGCAACTTCAAGATCGAGAACGGCCATTATTGGGAATGCGAAAGCGTTGACTTCACGCTGATCTCAAAGGGCTGCATCTTGTCACTTGAGTCATCAGTGTTGCGGCGGGTACCAACTAACTTGGATGGCTGAAGGATATAGATGTGGTCCAAGAAATGCTCTCTCCAGTGGATATGTGCAGGGTCGACATCATAGGAAGCGACTTCAATGTATCCGGCATCATTGAGAAACTGTATCATGGGAGCGACGTGGGAGTTGGGTACGTAGATGTTGAGTTTGTGAGGCTTAGAATGAAGAGATGTGAGGAGTAAGAGCGGTACATTACTGGCAATGATAGCATGGTTTTGTTTCAATGCTTGCATCAACAATAACGGATCCAAGAAGTGACAAAGCATGGAAAAGATTTGAGAGCGGGTCTCTAGAATAATGTGGTGGCGGAATGCTGGATGGGTGACACAGATATTGATGAGCTCTGGGAACGGAAGGTATTTGAGCAGGTGGAGGAAGACATTGTTGGGGAAGATGCAAATGGCTTATAAAAGCATGTGTCAGTTGCGCATTGAAAATAAGAGATGAGGATTTACCGGAAAGAATACCCTTTTGTGTGAGGATCATCGTGATGGAAGGCCAAAGATGGCGGCAACTCCTTATGTACCGAAGAAACTGGCATTGTTGGCAAGGGCGGGTGGTAGTATTAAAATCTAAGGCAGTAGGTGAGCTCTAGAGACCTCAGGAACCGCTCAGGGAGTGGACAGATCACACAGGACACTGTGGACAACTGTAAATGACTATATTCACAACTCTAAGACTTGGGCTCACCTGTGGACAACTGTAAATGACTGAGAGTCAAGAAAGCGTCCACAGGCAAGTTCAACATGCAGTCATGTGATCTACTGACTAAGGAACCCTCACATGATCTCCAAGTCCATCAACACATCACAAACACTTGATGGCTGTCCAGAGCACTTCTAACAGGTAGTAGATACAGGCAAAATAATCCTGCTGAAGCCAGTGGCTGTTTTGGCGTGCCAGGTAAAATCAGCAAGATCATTGCTGAACCAGTCGATTGGACACACTGAGCAGAGATCGAGTTTTTTTTCCACAGGTATTCATGCTATGCCAAGGGTATAAGTTTGTTCCCACCAAGATTTGCAAACGCCAGCACCCTCGTCAACAAGTTTTCTGCAGTAGAAGGAGGTCAGGCTATCAGGCAGT
This sequence comes from Leucocoprinus birnbaumii, assembly GCA_027627405.1. NCBI lineage: Eukaryota > Fungi > Basidiomycota > Agaricomycetes > Agaricales > Agaricaceae > Leucocoprinus > Leucocoprinus birnbaumii. The sequence continues at coordinate 10,299 of JANIEX010001012.1, read as the reverse complement.
CCAGAGGTGTATATATCCACATCCAGGGTACCTGGCAAGGTCAAAGTAGCTTGATGGGATGAGATGGAATGACCATATCATTGTTCATCGGCTGAACGAGACAGAGATAGAATGTAGTATCATTGGAGTTCTTGTGGGTTTCTCAGAGACAGTAAGCATTGGAGGTATTTGTACAAATTGTTATTCTGCACCAGCATGATATTGACGACATTGTAGGTGATCCTGGTTGCATTTGGCCAGAACATAGGGAAATACTGCGACTTGTTCGCCCATGCCATTGATGGATCTTAAAGCACAATTGGGAGTTGGCAGTGGACAAATGATGATGTCGTTCCTTTGCCAATCAGATCCGTTCATTGGCACAACTCGTTGGGTGTCTGTCGTCCTGAGAGCAAAACTGTGGCTTTTTGTGGTGTGTTTATTTACACATGATCTCAGAGGAAAATGAATTGGCATAGCTTTTTTCAGCATGATGACACAGCATTTGGAGCCGGCTCAAGGTTGGAGGGAGGATTGGTACTAGTTAGATTCTCAATCTGCCACATCCAGCTCTTGTCGGAAAGAGAAGGCTACATCGCACATGTCCAGAGCGTATCAAGAACTCTGACTATCTAGAATTGGTGAAACTGGGGAGTGGATAGTGTGGGGAGCCAGCAGACAGAGACCGCGGAAGTAACAAGTGATCAAAGTTGTAGCGCTAGAGCAGGATATCAAGAATGTTTGTCAATATTCACTGCGTGCGATTTTGAATAAATCCAGCTCCTTTATTTAGATCTGTTTTGGAACTTTTCCTACAAAATGTACCAAATAAAGTCCCCTCCCTTTTTCACACCTTATCTTGGAATATGAGCCAAATAGATCATTGTGATTTTTTTGGCAGAATTTATAGCCCCTCCTTCCCCATTTGGCAGCTTAGACTTTTAAAAATGGACACCATTACAGTCACAAACATTTTCAGAATATGTTGTCAAGGAACTTCTCAATAGATTCTGTAGAAACCAGGCGCATTTATTCAGATAGAATTGAATCCCTATATGTGCCACATTCAGTACTCAGAGCCGGAGCAACACAAAAAAAAGTACAGTGCGTCATCAAAATAAGTCGCACACATATGTTGTGAGTTTATCTAGATTTCTCCCAGTTGCTTGCGTAACATATAAATTGAATGGAATTTGAATAACGGTATGGGATTATTTCAGATTTTGCTTTTGCGACAGTATCAAAAAAATCTTGGGGACTAATCTTGAATTTCTCCAGTGGAATGGGGAACTTGATTCTGATCCTTCCTGAGTAAAATATTGGAAAAAAGAACTCCAATTTATTTAGAAGATTCTATAGGTCTATGTCCTACCGCCCAGCTAATACTCCCATAACCCACAGGTCCTGCGATGGTGCACCGGCCACGTTGGCAAGACATTGCCGTCAGAAGGGACGAGCATACCACTGGTCGGAGTTGGTTCTGTCCTACAACGTTGTGAGGAATTGAGTCAGCCTGAAGCAATATAGCCCGCTAAATGGCACTCACGATTGACACCCCTCAGCGCCAGTGAGTGGCCGTCCACCGCGGCATGATTACCGCAGGTCCCCTTTTCCAGCATGTTCCTGCCCTATATTGTCTGGCCCTCAGCAACGACGAGAGCACCATCCTGCATCCTCTCCTCTTCCTCGGTAATGATATAGGTAGCCTTGCCCTGTCACCGATGAGGAGCTTGATGCGGGTAGACTTTTCAGAGCTGTTCACGGGAGGAGAGCGAGAGTTGGAGAGAAATGTCATGGAGCTGCTGGATGGCAGGGCCGGGGTACTGGAAGCCAACCTTGCGCCTATCAAGCACCTTTAGTAAACTAGTGAGCTAAACAGAACAATGATACTCACACCTTGATGGGCGACTTCGGAAAGTCTTGTGCAGATGATAATGTCACTGGAGTTGGTTGCAATACTTGAATGTGTGTACAACGCGGCAAAACCTGTGACAAACGGAGTCAGTCAGAAGCTAGATTCCACCAAGTAAATTAATACTCACGATCAACGCCTTTCAATATCGGTGAATGGCAGTCCACCGAACCAACGTACAGCTTGGGTCCCCATGGCCTAAACTGCCACTGCTGAATGGGTGTCAGGTGTTAGCTGATGGGAGGAGGGTGAGCTGAAGAGACGTACATGCTGTTGTTGAGTACTTCTCTGGGAAGCCATGGAGCGTTCAGCGAGAGCTGCAGACACTCGTCTGATGACCAGCACATCCAAGGAATTTCATTGCTTTGGGTTTTGGTTAGCTTGAATTCAAGCATAAACACATGATGAGCCTGAGCCTACCCAATATCAAAAAGACGTAACGACGGCCAGTTAAGGGACTCGTGGAGTATGACGGGCAGTTGTGGACAAAAATAAAACCACGCTCATGGCGAGATATATCTCATTATATCTCATTACCGTTGACACACCCTAGGGCTGTGGGTTCGATCACCGCATGTGCCAGATATCTATCTTTTTTACTTAATTGGCTTACGGTTCTGAGCAGTATACTAGAATCACCTACTAGAAAATATCTAGCACTTACACAAACCTAATAATACCTTTGAATTTGTGCTATATCACCTAGTTGAGATATATCTCATTGATTTCAATGTGGGGCCACAGTCTCCCAAATAAGGCAGAATCTCTCTTTTAGGAAAGCACAGCCATGGAAATGATTTTGCATCAATTATATTGTGATCCCAACGCCGGGCAATCTACACGCCACCGGACCAATGGTGAACACCATGGAAATCGACAAACAAACAACAGTTTTGCTGGAAACATTACACTACTTTACCCCTCACTAGAACCAGCCAACTATGGAAGCTGGTGGCGGCGCACGCTGCCCATACTGTTTACCACGCCGAGGCATTTGCAAGGCACGCGATTGCCCTCATGAGTGTCGTGGTTACAATGAAAACCGCACTGATGGACAACGGGTGCACGTAAGTACCATTGATACTATTCTTTTAGCATAGATGCTTACCTTTCTTTCTCTCTAGGAGCCTGACTGGGCTAGCCCGCCTGGTGTCTGCATCTGTGGTCACGAGTATCATCAGCATTTTCTCTCCCCAGAACACTACAACGACACTCACCTTGGGCCTGACTTGAAGGGGGAGTGCATAACCACTGGATGCACCAAGTTCTTTGGCGTAAGCATGATTTCCTTCCATACATGTTCCCTGAACAATATGTGCTGATTCTACTTGCCAGGTTCCTGATGCTCCTGTTAACATGATGTCTCATTGCATTTGTACAGCACATTGGGCAAGTCATGAAGATATGGATTCAGAGGCCACACCGATAACAAGTCAAGGTTCTCAGTACGTGGATGTTAATCAGCTTTCTACAGGTACTCACCTGATACTTTGTGTTTGCCTCACATTCTGGTGCTGTCTCTGCCCAACCCCCTCGTACTACTCAGCTACCGCCATCTCAGCCATGCATTTACACTGCACCAAGCCTTGTGTTGTTCCCATCTGCTTTGGGGCCTATGTTACCCTTCTCTTCTGTTCAGAGTAACCCACTTCCCAACCCGCTTGCTCCTTTCATTGGTCGCACTGTCAATGAGGACCGTCTTGCAAAGTGCTGAGCGTAATGGAATATCACGATCCTCCCAATGTGGTGGCCGACACTCTGACCCAGGACCTGGAGCTGCTCCAAGTCAGACAGCTTCAGATCTCGTTCATTTTTGGGTGGTCTGGTTTACTTTTGGTTTTACGGCACCTTTGGACGGCTCTGGAAACCTCACCAGCAAGCTTCAAATCTCCCAAAACGGCGGTATTGTCTTTCAAAGCTTGAATGATCTTGCAGCGTATTTCAAGGTCGCAAAATCCCAGGGTTTAGTGCAGGAGATAGCTCTTGCTGCGTCGTTGAGTGAAGACAGTCTGGCAACGTGCTTGTCAAACGAATTAGACAGAACCATACAGGGAGGACAGAGATTCACCTTTACTAAAGTTCCTGGTACACGTTCTGGAGGAATGGGCTCTGCCATGCGCTTCTGGCTTCATGCATGGCAGTTGTTAGCCAGTGGGAAGCCAAGTCGGTCTACCTCGTCCCGAAAGGTCAAATTTCTTGCTGCTGGTCTATCGCCCCAGGAGTTTACGTTATCTGCGCTTGTGCACCTATGGCCTCGAGGCGCTCTTGATAGTGATACCACTCAGCTGCTGTTTGTTTGTAGGTTTTTGAAGTTTCTTCAGAAGAGTTGAAGTCACTCACAAGTGCACACAGGCCCAAGGGAAGGGTTTTTGACTCTACCCAAGCATGCTTCCACCTGCCTCTCCAGGCGCATTCTCAATGCTGCTGATTTATGGGAGGTAGGTGTAGATGGCTCAGGCGCTGTATGTGCAGCTGAGTGTTGTGCCCAGGCTAACAATCACAATGAGGTCAGTATATCAGGTTTTGTATAGGTAGGAACAATTACTCACAAACATGGAATAGGTTTCAGGCCTCTTCCTCTCGAAGGGCTGATGAGAATGACGTCAGCACCCGACCAATGCAATGCCCACATACTCAGAGTCCGAGACCTGCATCACCTGAAACCATTGACTTGACTGAAGACTCAGACCAGACAGCTACTCATAGCCAGAGACCCATCCAACCTCGCATATCCGATGTTACCCCTGAAATAGCAGCTCCTGGCGCCATAGTCTCCGTGATCCCACTGGACTGTAACTGGCAAGCTGAGCCGCAAAATCTGCTGTCACAGAGCGGATTCTATTGTCGATTGTGAGCTATTTATTTTTTTAGGCTGAACTGCTTTGACTTACCGTATCTCAGAAGCAATGACTCCGTAGGCAAAGGAGTCCATACCAGCATCATCCACGAGGCTTTGGAGCTCATGTTCAGCCCCGAATATGAGCAATACTGGACTACAGATGCTCCTGATGGCCTTTGAAAGCCTTTATTCCAATCAATCGGAGATGCTGAGCGTCTTGCGGTCTGGAAGGCTTTTGGCTCGCTCATAGCCCTTGCTTTATATTATTTTGGGGGATTCCCAAGGGGAATATCCCCATGGGCTGTTGTCGCAGCCATCATGGGCCAGGAGCAGTTCCATTGTATTGACGAGGGTTTTATTAGGCACCTTGACCCAGATGCTGAACAGCATCTTGTTAGTTGGTTGTCAATTGATGGTCCCAGTGTGGTACTCACCAGTGAGCAGCTTTCTGCTGATTCTACCCTCGTGTACCTCCTCTCCCAAGCTGAAATTCATGTGCGTTTCAGTCAATTCTCACCTTATACTTTGAGACTGATCACTTTTTTTAGCCATCCTCAGCTCGAGGACCACGAACGGTTGACAGACACAAAAGTATCACTGTCGCTGTTCTCGCAACCGCTCTGCTTGGAAGCCCCATGGTCTTTCACAACCGTGAGTTCATTGCATTCCGGACTGGTTTGAGCCTGCCACTCACACGCGAGAGAAACAAAGACAACATTGGTAATGTTTTTGTAAACGTGCGTAGTGGAATTTCTTTTAAAATCACCATAGTCTAACGTTCCGCCGTTTTCATCTCACATATCCTTCCCTGGATGGTTTCTCAATCTTGGAAGCTGCTTTCGGGCATGACGTCGAAGATCCTGAACAGATTTTTGAGCATCTGTCCTTTGTGCCACCCAGCTCCAACTCTTCCACCACCTCAGTCCTTAGTCTTGACGCTGGCATTGGTGACAATGGAAACCCAGTTCAACAGCCCGATCAGCAAGTCAGTGACAGTGTTCAGGCATCCAAGAGCAGTGCAGGTAGCCTTAGTAGTAGTTTGAGCAGTGAGGAGTGCGTCAGGCATTTTGGAGAGAGTGTGAAGGAGTACCTGCGAGGAGAGGGTCACCCAAGCACAGTAGACATCGAAGATCTTGGTACTTACTCTGAACGCAATTTGCTAGACAACCCTCGGCTCTTTTGTTTGCACCTTCTCCTCAAAACAGTCTGTGGTAGCCCTCTATTACCGCCAGAGTCCTACTGGTGCTTGACAGTGAGTCACCACAAGCCCACGTTGATTCTCCAGTACACTCACCAGCTATCTCATCTAACAGTTCAACTTTGTCGAAAAAGTCGACACCGAGAGCCAGGAAGGCCTGTTGATGAGTAAAGNGGTTTTCAGNTACCACACTTGCTTCAAGACCGTGGANATTTACCTTTCACCAANGCTTCGTGATCTTCTGGCACGGGATGACNGCCAGGCTGCCTTTGANCACTGGTTCCATANGTCCTTGGTGACCAGTNGTGAGGAGTTTAATCTCTCATCTGAAAAATCNAGCTAGATGATATTTGTTACTGTCTGTAAAGAACAAGAGAATGTGAAAACGTACTAAGAATATATGTNGTCCTCACCAGCNNCTGAGAGTACTCCTTTCCTNGTTGATCAACAACAACCGGCNAGCTNGGNNCTGACTATTGGTCAGCAAGGCAAAANAATGTANTAATCACCAAGATCGTTCACCTTTTTCACCACACCACCATGAGCTCTCCAATTNAGCCTGTTNGGGTCATCTTCCAGCTTCGTAACCCTCAATACGTTCCCTGTACCATTGTCGCTACCTCTGTTCCAAAAACCTCAGNAGGCTTTTCAGCCAAGGAGGCGGTGGAATANGCAAGAGACTCCCTGATTCATNTACATCGCCGCATCTCTCAAATTCCCGACTGCTTAGTGGGAACGTCTATCACAGTTGCACCCCACTCTCAAGATTTCATGGACACNAGTTTTGGCTTTTGCGAGATNGGTACCTTGTCAGCTGTTTCNACTGAAGCTGTAGAGATACAGCCAGTCCAGGCTTCGCCAGCAGAGAGTCAGTTGACATTTGTGCTGTATCTGTATCCATCCGTAAGTGAAGAGTTTGGTGATAAGCTTTATTACACTCACTGTCAGCTAGAACTATGCAGGCACAAGAGCGAATACAGGAGCTCAGATCTCCAATCTCAATCAAGCAACTCATACCCCAGCCCCAGCCTCAGTTCCAACCACTCATATTCAGCAGTACCTAGATGCTTGCTATGTGCCAATCGCACATGACCTGAAGCTCATGCAGAAGGCCCTTCCCAGAAAGGCGACAGGTTACCGACGTGTTTTGATCTACCATCTCACTAAGCCCATCTCCGATTGCCTTGGGTTTTCATGGAACTCCAACACCACAGTCACAGACACCTACCAGGGCCAGCCCATTCAGATCAAGCCGAGCCAAATTCTCAAGGCTCTAGGCCTAAACCGCAACACCATCAAGACCATCTACTCACATATGGCAGCTGGGCATCGTTTCCTTGCTCAGGCATGTGAAAATAGACCTGGTGAATCAGAAGCCCGCTCATTTAGAATTGCTCTCAAGCACTTGCAGGCTATACACTCCAACAATTTGCTGGTCACACGTCAGGGAGTGCTGCACGAGGGGTTGACTGATGTGGAGGCCTGGGTCCTCAGCATGAGTTGTGCTCAGCATGAGCGTCTCATTGGAAAGGGAAAGTCGAATGTTGTCTGAGCAGGTGTAGAAATACCATATTTCCTATTTAGGAAAACAATTATCAATAGAAATCCCAACTTCGAGTCTCTCTTCTCACATCCATCATGGATGCAGCCAACCCCAATCCTTTACTGGATCCTGAGCATCTACAAGGCACCTTTACAACTCTACAGAGAGAGACCGTTATTGTGCTGCAAACTCAACGGGGAGATGCTGAGCGGCTCTCTCAACATCAGCAGCTTGTGCAAAACTGGATTCATCTGTCTCAACAGGTAAGCTCACGCTGACAAGATTTTCTTGGCCGAAAAACTCACTCTGTGCTATTATAGTACCAAAATACTGTCCCAGCTGGCGAGTTCCAGCATATGATGAACATTGCTGCTGAGCTTGTTTGACTTCTGGATGAGGCCAAGATTGCATCCGCTGATGAACCAGACGCACCTCCACCGTCCCTTGTTACAGTACAGAGGACTGGGAAGCGTGGTCGTCCGAAGATAGTGGTCAATGACCTATTTCTGAATGCCATGGCTCCCAGAATGACTCCAGCGGCCATGCATTCATTCCTCAACTCTGCGGGATCTGGCATTAACAAAAGAACCCTACGTCGTGTTCTTGAAGGTGGGCATGCAGAGGCTGGAGCTCCTGTGTTCAACAGGAGGGTTGATGATGAGACAGGGGAAGTAAGCGTTGAGAGCTCGAACACACGTCGCAACACTGGAAATGCAACAAACATCTCAGATCAAGAACTGGACAACAGAATGCGCGAATGTCTCTTACCTTTCATTGAAACAAATGGTCAGTCAATGACACAAGGCTTGTTGGTTGATAATCGGATTCGAGTGCCAAGGGTGAGAGTGGAAGAGTCTAGAGCGCGTGTTCAAGGTCTTGCAAGACCATTCCAGAGAGTCACCATCCAGCGCTGAACGTACCATGTTGCTGGTGCTAATGCACTATGGCATCATGACGGGCAGCATGGTATGCACTGCTCTCGTCCTCTATCTTGCTATCTAATGTTCTCAAACCAGGCCTGATAAAATAAAAAATGGTTGTCCATTGCTTTGTCGACGGCAAATCACGGTTCATAACTGGGCTGAGGGTCCACAACAACAACAGAGCTGACACGGTCCTCACCCTCTTTCTTGATGCAGTGCAGATATATGGACTTCCCAGCCGTGTTGTGGAGATCACGGTACAGAGAACCTCAAGGTAGCTGAGTACATACAGAGAACCTCAAGGTAGCTGAGTACATGGAGCTCACAAGGGGCTCCAGGAGGGGATCATATATCTAGGGCCGGTGAGTTCTAGGTCCTGAGCTTGAACACATAGTCTGACGGATCAACAGGAGCATTCACAACACTCGCATAGAGAGGATATGGGTTGACGCCAAGACTGGCTTTGTCCACCAATGGAGCCAGTTCTTTCTTGAGCTAGAACAACACAAGGGACTTGTGACGGGAGATCTCCATCACATTTGGCTGCTCCATCACCTCTTTCTTGACCAAATAAACTACCACGCAGCTCTGTAGGTGCGCATGTAGAATGAGCACAGTCTGTCAATCAAAGGCAGTGGTAGTGCGAGTCCCTCAGTAATGTATGGCACCAGTTTTGCTTTGGATGGCATTCACGGTTGGGGTGCTCTTCCTGCAAACGACCCGGAGACTGTGGAAGCCGACTATAGAACCGAGCCTGATGAATTGGAACGTGCTCGTGTTGTTCAGGACTTTGCTGACGCCTCTGAGGACACTCACGATACCACAGACACCTCTACAACAGGTACCACTTTTGGACCACGCACCACACCATCTCACGTCCCTTGCGATCCTCCCAATTGTCCTCTAACACCAGCAAAAATCCACATCCTAAACGAGGGTCTACGCAACAGTGCTGTGCAGTTCGATGTCCCTCTTATGACCATCCGTCGCGCTCAATGGGCGCTGGGCTTGAGGCTTTATAACTGGCTTGTAGAATTGCCTGACGATCTATCACCTGAGGAGATTTAATGGGCTAGTACATCATCATAAGCAGTATAATTGAGTAATGTATGCCACAGTAAATACTTAACACATCTACTAAGGCAGAGATCTAGTCTTCAAAACAAATAGGATGTAATTTAATTTATGCAGGAGGAGGCACAAACGTAAAAAGGTATCCAGGGCTGAAGAATTTCAGCCAATTTACTATATAGACTAATTCCAAATTTCCACCTGAGGGGCTTCAGTGCCTGATTACGATCATAAAGCTCCTTGTTGGTGAGCTTCAGGTCCTTCTTCAGCTGAAAATCATTGTCTACAAAGCAAAAGAGGCCATTTGATGCATAGAATGTGATAGAGGCTCTCTGATTGTCAGGGTGAATTGGGATATTGCTGTGCCAAAGAAATGCAGAGGGGATGAGGATGCAGGAGCCAGGGGGGAATTCTATGATAAGGCGAAGGGGAAGGGTATGGATCACGAATAGCGCACTATGTTCTGGCTTATACCAGCCAAGCAGAACAATGCCACACCAGCCAAAGGCCAGGTTCATCATGTCACAGTGAGGCTCTGTGGCAACATCAGGTGGCCAGCTTTGAGTGTTGCTGGGCACATTGTAGTCCAGGGGAACTGGATCCAGGTCTGGAGGGTCAGGGTACCCTGCATGCACACTAAGCTTCTTGCCTCAATATTCCAGTGGAACTTCAAGCTCCTGAAAACTAGGGTGTGCCCTAATCTTGTCCATATAGCTCTAACCCTCTACGCCCGCCCAGCACGGTCGCACTCGAAATCTCAAAAATCCAGCCCAAACCGCAGGGCGTGTGGGGGGGGGAGGAAGGCGGGAAGGAATGCCCAGGAGATTGGGCGCT
>JANIEX010001011.1:0-14996 GCA_027627405.1 Leucocoprinus birnbaumii | reverse complement strand
AGGAAGGGATGCTGCTGCGCTTGCTGCGAGAGCTGGCGCTGACGCTGGTGGAGGAAAGGGGGTGTGTTATCGAGTAGTAGGGAGAGGGGTTGTGAATGTACGAGTACGAGACGCTGCAGATTTGGCAGTCGAACATGGGCATAAAGAAATACATCCGGCGCATTCACGAACATCGCATCCTCGTATCTAGACAACGGCGCTCCACGCAGGCTGATCTTCATGTTCTTCAGCTGTGGCAACTGTGCATGTGTGAGTTTTGGCGCGAGCATCGCCCAGCGTTGGCGCGGGAAGGATTCGAGGTGCAGATGAGCGACCCAATGTTTTGCAAATTTCAATAAACACCGCTCCAAGTATTTCTTCAGATGCGGGTGGAGGGCGACGATGAGAGTCTGTCGAGTTTGATCTAGACGTTCACGGGCAGGGCTCGTGCGTTGAGAAAGTAGAGTCTGAGGAGATGGGCATCGGATGGTTGGGCGTTTCGGCGGATGGGCACATGGTCCGTGTATGTCCACAGCTTGGGCGTCGACCACGCTATCTGCCTCCATAGAGAGCACACGGACCCGATAAGCACCGGCTACTCCCGAGCTGATAGTTTCTTTACCGTGCTGGATGGGAGAGAGGAGAGAGGGCGAATGCTGGGTTGTGGCATGCTGGAAGATGACGGCGAGAATTTCGGGTGGGATGGAGCGGGTGATGGGCTGGATTTCATTGCGGCGGCGGAGGGATGTGCGGGCGGTGTTGAGACGAGCGATCTCTTGGTTGAGTTGCTGGACGGTGGCAGTCACGACCTCTTCCTCTTACCTGCTCCCAACAGCCGCCAGATCCCAACTTTGTACCCTTCCCACGCTCTCCCCACATGTTCCGTATGTTCCGGCGGCATCGCATGGGGTTATCATACATCACTTTCGAACAAAGGTCTCCAACGCCGAATCATCAGGCAACATTGGCGAAGAAAGTATCGCTCCTCGTATCCGCCTGTCCTTCGACCTCCGCAAAGAGACAACACCACACTTAGGGATCCTTCATAGCGATTGGTCGAACGCGTAAGGGCCGCTTTCGAAATGCACCGAACTTAAGTAATATCATCCGGCAACTTTTTTACGCCATACATTATAAAGTACACGACTCACACTAATATCGGTTTATAAGATCCATACCAAAACCAATCCTTTTAAACCCGCCAAACACATGTTCTCCCTCTCCTTGTCTCCCCACGATCATCCGGCATGAAGCTCACTGCGTCACAACTCATCCTCGGTCTCGCAGCTCTCTATGCCACTACAACCATAGCCACATGCCCATGCGGTGAACCAACTTCCCCAGACTTTGACATATGTTCGGAGCATCATCGTTCGTACATCTCATTTTTACCGTTTTTTGATACAGAGAGCTCATTGGTGAATATAGCGGAGTGTAGTGCGAGTGATACTGCCGTAACTGATCAATGCCCCTGTGGAAAACCCGAGTCTCCAGATTTCGATATTTGTATGGAGCACCATCGTGAGTACTAATGACTACAGACCRGYTTAGGACGCTGAGTTGTTGATTAATRTATGTTTGATCCGTTTAGCTGATGCTGCGAAGTTGTARCTGAGGGGAGCGCTGGTACTCACGAGATGTGTGTCGATTCTCTGGAGCGGTACCGAACTATGGTACCAGTTAAGATTGTCGACGTACATATACACGGTCCCACGAAACTTGTCGTTATACGCTACACCCTAGATAGCATACATCTAGGCCTATCAGCGAATCGTAGCTTATGTTTATGAGGTTTCCAAAACCCCCTGGAAGGACCCTCAAATACCGGAAGCCTCGGAACATATGGAAACTCCAAAAAATCCAGAAAGCCAGAAGGATTCGAAAATGGCGTGATATAGAAATATCAGTGCACTCGATCGACGAATGCCTAAGTTTTAAGGTTTCGTGGTTTTAAGGTTTTCAGAGGCCCAAAAACCTTCAACTTCCGTTTCGCCGATGGAATTACCGTTTACAGGAAAACCCAGCCGAATGGTTGCTCCAAAGACATTCGGGAGCGGACGCTAGAGGTTTATCGAGAAGGTTACTAGTGTCAATAACTGCGTTTTTCAGGTCAATTGGGAGAACATGCTTGGTGTTGAATATACAAGTGTAAGTTTCGTAAGTCATATCTGAGAATATTCATATGTACGGATTCAAAGCTTACGAGATACAATCTCTCTTACTTTTACCATCACCTAAGCTCATTTACCTTACAATATACACATCCCCCCATATTCTCAAATACGACCGTCTAGACCGGGCTTGATATGTTGCGTGTGATCGCACATATCGTCTTTCTTTTAGTGAGCCCTCTGAGTTATATTAACACTCATCTAATCAAATTCTCCCTCGGAATGCTATCAAGTTCATGTCAAAGACGATAGGGAGGCATAAACACTACACTATAAAAATCAAATCAAAAACCCCTTCCGGGTATAAACCTCAAACTATCGTATTATACACACACATTTTCCGTGAAAGCTTGTGATTCAAAAATCAGGACGGTTAGACGGTGAAGATCTAGAGAAGCGCGAATTCAAAGAGGGGTCAGAGTTAAATTTGAGTCAGAACTTGGCTTCTTGAATTGCTTACTGTTGAAAGAGTTTCTGAGTAGGGCACTCTGGTTCGACACCGTCTGAACAGGCGCGCTTTTATCAGCCTCTAACATCCTCTCAATTCCAGGAAGAGGAATAGTGCCCAGGCGACCGACCCTGTGTTTTCTAAGAGTTAATGTGGGGTAAGTCGCAATTTCTAGCTCGGAGAATGTTTCGTAGCCTGGAGTGTAGAAAAATTACTCGGCGGTCCTAGGCCATTTCATGGCTCATATTTGTCGAGCTCTCACAATTTACTCCTCCTGTGGGATTCAGCACACAAACCCTGACTCCTGAACCGAATTTCACCTAGGGTCCGGTACATTTATACACTTGAATATTTATTAATCCTGATTTCATCAACTTAATTCAATAATGTCTAGCTAGAATAATGTTATGATCTGTTCACTTGCAACAGAGACTGTGTAGGAGGATCAATTAAGCTTTCGTCCTCCCGGTCCCAGGGAGAAGATCTCATCTTCCAATACCCTTACAGTTATTGATTGTACTTCGTCCTGAAAGTGGGAAAGTCCACTACCGGATACTTGGGAACACTATTTTCGATTAAATATTGGAAGACAATATCTCACCTGCTCAAAGCTTCTAAGGTATAATGAAACAATATGATCGCGTATCCTTGGATTGTCATATGGTACAATTTTTAACCGAAAACAACGGTTTGGAAGTTGAAAGAATATATGAGCTTAGAATTATTTCGACTTCTAGCCACAGGTGTACAGGGTCGGTGGAGGAGTAGAATACGCCACTTTGTGATTTACGAAACACGTGGTTCTGCGCTGCATTGGAACCGAATAGAGCATCCTGGGATAGTCTGGTCTCTGTGTTCCTTCTTGTCAGAGAATGTAAGTCAATGTCTCATGGCATTCCATTGGAGCGTCATCCAAGTCGAACAGTATCAGTTCGCGGATCACATTGTCTGTTTGCGGTGTGTACTGTGAGATCCTTTCCTCCGGTTCGCACAAGATTGACTGTCAAATTTCCCAGTGCCGTAGCAAAACAAAAAAGGTAGTCCGGAACGAATACGGTTTGTGCTTCTTGGGTATCGCTTCCCCTTCAGAGCCTCAATTGAGGAACCCGAGGGTCTGTTGTCATTGAACGTTCATAATCAGAAAATCCTCGAATTTCGGAGACATGCCCTATAAAAGCGACTAAACCTCCCTCGGTCGGTATGACTCAATGAACGTCCCGTAATTATGTCTTGACTTTGAATCACTTTCGCAGAGAAAACAGGCTTACGATTCAATGCCAGTTACATTCATAGTGTATTCCACAGGGTGCAAAGTCTATTACCTCTTGAAAACAACGCAGCATATGCCGGTGTCAGGGCAGTTTTCAAGAGCACTGGATGCCGGAACAGTACCCTCGGGGCAACCCGCTTTCAAATCATGACAAGTGCCCCGAAAATTCTTCTTTCTATTAAAGCAGGGGGCTCCCTCCTGCGCGTTGACGGCGAGAGCCACAGCAATAAGGACGAAAGTTGACGTGGTGATGAGTTTCATGATCTGGTATAGTCGAATAGAATCAGATAAAATACTATTACGAGGTGCGGGGGATAGGACGTACGTTGCTTATCGGCCAAAGCAGGTCACTGCAAGTTCAAAATTTGTGTCAGCAAAATCTATGGAGATGATGGAAAAAATAAGTCAAAGGTCTAGGGAATTTGAAGGACAAACACACTCACTGCTGGAGACCACTCGGAAAGGAGGTGTGGTTTTGTCAAGTCGAGGGCCACGGCTCTTATAGCACTCCGATATGCATATGTACGTTTTGAGAGGGTGTGGAATGATGTCATGAGCGCTTGCTGGCATCGCTCGCATTTGCGGCTATACTTGAGCCGTGCAACAAAGTAGCAAAAAGGGTATAGTCTCTGCATCACATACTCGGATTCTAGTGCCTGGATGTGACTCTCTTCAACCGAAGACAATGAAGCGGAATGAAAAGCTTCTGGACAATCATCATAGCAGGGATTAGCTTCTAGCTGGAATATTTGACACGGAATTCGAGCCAACGTCGGATTTAGTCATTTCCGAATGTGCGTTTCTTCCATAGATGCTGAATACATACGTCATGGAACCAATTCGGTTTCTGAAAGAGCGACGTTCCCTATGGAGGCGAGGCGGCGACCCACACACCAGCCTACAAATTCCACAGTGATCGTCAAGAAATTTCAATTGAGTGGTTGATATCGCCATTGAAAGTGAGCTCGTGGTACGCATGCGTACTGAGGGCAATGGCCAATACAAAGTGGAAGTGTCGATGAAATTGATAATGCCCCCCGCATCTGCATGCCCATAAATAATGGGTTCATGCACTATCAACAGCCTCGGGAACCCGCCACGCCTCGGCATATAGGGTTGATCATGACACTTAATGTCTCGATTTTTCAACTCACGTATGCGACAGAGCACTAAATCATTGTCGGCATCGCGTTTCTGAAGAAATATCGCTGGCGATCCTCGAGATATTGCATAGTAAATAATACTCCAGTATGCTTAATCCGATTGCAAAGCCCCTAGTTTTCAACAATATGTGGAGAGGGGCTATTTCAAGGTGTCAAATAGCACAAAATCCATGGTTTTAAGACAGTGGGAACTGAAATCAGTTTTGAAATCGAGGTTGCCGAAGGGGGAGATCTTCGTTATCTTGTGTGCTTCACTCAATGTATTGAAAAAACCGCAGATTGAAGTCGAATTGGTCAAACGATGGAAATCAACAGATATGGTAATGACGAACGTGAACAAGATATACCTACTGGATTTTTGATCACTTCGTTTGCAACGCGTTCACCAGGGTTCATTAACACTAGGCGTCGCGTTTGGTTCTTCCCTCGGTGGGGGAGTTCGCTTCATCCACCCAACCGGACAGTTCTTTAATCTGCGGTGCCGGTCTCTTAGCTTCTTCCAATTCCCGCTCTTGCACCGTGGAACTCGATTTCCCAATGTATGACCAAGGTACGGTCACGATGTAAGTAATGTGGGAACTAGGCGCGGGTGTAAGACCCTCCGAGATAGTAGCGGAGTTAGCGTGGTATCCTGATACTATTTCCTATTAGGTGTGCTGATTCAACGGCATGGGCAGCGCCATACTACCGACACGGATACTTAAACAGTGGCATCATGATCTTTACTGGTGGAAACTTCTCCCATTCACCTACGTCCTTCCCCCACTCGTCTAGATGAGCGAAAAAGCACCTGAAACAAATGAGATCGAGAAATGGGCTCATGAGAGCTCCAAAGGCTCCACAGGCCAAGTATCAATCGATAGTCCTCCAGGCGATGTAGTCTTCGAGGAATACCTGCATTACGCTGCTATTCAGCGTCATGAAGAAGGACTAGGACCCGATGGATCGCTGAAGGCCGCAGATTCACTCAATAAATTGTGCAACGATCTCTCAGACTACAAAGGCCCAAATGTCAACGTCGACCCCACACAGAAATATCCCGACATTCCGATGACGCGAGAAGAGGACGAGCTAGCAGCAGCGTCTCGCTCTATGAGGCTTGCTTCATGGGCTTCAGTGTTCTACCTGATAACGACGGATATTCTTGGACCATTTAACGCGCCATATGCAATTGCAGCTGTTGGATGGATGCCCGGTGGGCATGATCATATGTGCACCCTAATAACGAGCTGACAGCGTACCTCAGGCATTTTGTTGTATTTTTTCAGTGAGCCTTCTACCCCATGGAACTATGATACGCTAACATGACGCTGTCGTCAACTAGTGGCAGTTGTGGCTTGGTACAGCAGTGTCATCCTGTGGCGTCTATTCGTCCGATTAGACTCTCTTCGTTATCCACTACGATCGTATTCAGATATCGTGGAACGAATCTATGGGAAAAAAGCTCGAATGGTTTCCTCATTCTTGCAGAGTCTACAACTGATCGTAGTTGTAAGTTCGCCAACGAATGGAGTAAGGATTCTGATTCAATGACGCAGGTCGGGGCCAATTGCCTTTCGAATGGACAAGCCTTTTCTCAAGTTACAAGTAGAAAGGTAATAGACTAATATGAGCTCACGATTGGAGTAAAAACTCACCTTTCTAGGTCTGTTTCTCCGTATGTATCGTCATATGGACCATCATAGGCATGATTATTAGTCAAATTCGTTCGCTCAAGGTATTGTTATCCCCACTATCAATATCATATCATGCTTAACTGTGTTTCAGAATTACGGATGGGTAGCGAACTCTGCTGTCTGGTAAGTTGAGCCGTTATCTACGAGCTGGAGCTTCATTTCTTATCATACTTTTCCAGGATCAACATTCTCATCATCTGCACATCTATGGGTTTTGTCGCTCACAGTCCACCCAACTTCGAAGCTGCCCAAAAGTCCCTTGGTGTTCCTTTCGGCCCGGTAATGACCCAGGTTAAAGCCAGCCAACCTCTCCCCGCACAGGTTACTGGTATCATGAACATGGTAACTAGACGCGGTTATCACAAGATCCTTAATCTTTTTTGGTTAACTTATTCTTCCCAGGTTTTTGCATACGGTGGTTCCATGATATTTCCGGAAATGGTGTGTGTTTTTACAACCTTCTTTCCGCATGGGAGTACTGATCTCCATATGCTCTTTGCTATAGATGGCCGAGATGCGAAGACCGATGGACTTCTGGAAGGGAATGGTAGGTCCGCAGTCCAATGCTCACGAGACACGCTGGCTTACTACGTCACGAATAGACTCTTGCACAACTTTTGATTTTTTGTCTTTATATCCTTTACGGCTCGTTCATTTATGTGGGTCCATCCCGATTATTTGAATTGATGAGACGGGTAATATTCTTGGTAACAGGCATTCCAGGGTCAATTCTCGCTTCCGTTGGCTTATCAGGGCGTTAGCAAGTTTTCATGGCAGACAGTCGGTATGTTAAATGAGTACCGAGAAATAACTATTCTTTCCCTTACACTCTTGCTCACAGGAAACGTCCTTTCATTACTTTCCCTGACAATCGCCACTGGCTTATACGGCAACATTGGAACAAGTAAGCCTTTACTTTAGTAGTAAATTGATCACGGATTGAACTTGTACCTGGAGAAATGTTTTACCGTGCCTTGATAGAGGACTATTTGAAAGGTCCACCGCTCATGACCCGCAAGGGCCACTTTATCTGGTCAGGTAAGCCTTCTTCATAGTCCTGTCATCGTCAATGATATCTTATATCTCTCATAAAGGTCTCGTAATCTTATACTGGTCAATCGGTAACACGTCTTCTCCCTTCCTCTCTCCTCAACCGACTAATACTTTCATCCTAGCCTTCGTGATCGGCTCCGCAATTCCGCAAGTCCAAACAATAATCGGTCTCATAGCTTCTGTAGCCATCATGCAGTTCACCTACACTTTCCCTCCCTTACTCCGTTTCGGCTACGATGTCATCACAGATGCTATGGTTGCCGATAAACCTTTCATTCCCGGAAAAGGCGCGGCTTCCAGAATCGACGGGTGGAACCAGGTGTCAAGGTGGAAACGGGTAAGTTCTATTAGTATTCGGGTTGATTATTTTTGACGCTATCTATGTTTGCGCCACCTTGAAGGGGGTGTTTGGTGGAAGGGTGTATTTTAAGCTCTTTAATCTAATTCTGGGTTTGGCGGGACTCGCTATGGCTTGCTTAGGTGTGTTTTATTTCTACAGGGTGCCTTGAGTACTCACTTTGCTATGTCAACGCGCGTAGGAATGTGGGGTTCGGGAAAGCAGATCAAATTGATTTTCGATACAGCTGGGTCTGCGACTTCTTTCGGCTGCGTGTCGCCAGTCTGAGTATGAGCGGAAACGGAGTTTGTATACATTCGAGCACAAAGTCCCGATTTTCCAAGGTAGAATACACGACGATATCAATGGTATACGAAGTGTCACATAGGCAATGCAACTTAACCGCAAAACATCTACATTTTCTACAGAGAGTGAAGAGTACATGCATTCTGTCGCTGATATATAAATCATAAATCGCCAACAATAACATTTTTATCACCTCTCAGCCGTAATGCAAGATATTGACCTTCGAAATCCGATGATGCCTATTAGTCTAGGAATCTCATCAGCCACCTAAACTCAAACGCTAATGAAACAAATACACGTACCTCCAGCCCGATGATCCTCTCCTCATCCAGCAAGACCCCATTAAATGGATACTTCTCCTGCGACATATACACATTATACGGCAAACTCGAATATACAATCTCCGCAAAACAGTAATGACTGTCATCCACGCTATCCTGTTGGCGAACGATAGCCTTGACACGTTGTTTGGGTCTTCCCGAACCATCCCAATCATCGGACTCGTCGTCTGACAGGGTGTCCATCCAATTATCGTCGTCGTCATCATCGTCATTGTGGTCCCCGCCGTCAAGTGGGTTCAACGGCCCCATTCTGGGATCCCATTCAGGATCAATGCCCAGTTCCGCCATCGTTTGTTCGAACGTCAAGACAAGTTGGTCGAGATTGATTTTCATCTGCTTTTCGTCACACTCTCTCGCCAACTCTAACAGTCTTTGTTTCGCGATCCTCGCCCGAATCCTCTTCTCATGCTCTCGTTTCTCCGCCGCTAACAGCTTGGCCACATCATTCGGATTGAAATTAAACAGGATGATCGGAACGTTTTCGTTCTCCGCGAAAGTGATTTCGTGAACCATGATACACCGCTGTCCAGAAGTCGTAGTGATCCATCTCGTAGGGAATACCTCGGCAGCAAACCAACGACAGATAAGAGGTCCCCATTCAGCATAAGGAATGGCACGTGGACTGTGTTCGTATGACACTTCTGTAGGGAATCGGTCGAGGCACTGAATGAGGGAACTGCGATGAACGAAGAATACGAATCCATAGGTCTGATCGAAGGCGTGTATCATACCGCCATTCCGGTGTCCAATAACTGTGATGTGGAAGATGGCGATTGCGTGATGTGGGTCTGCGTGGAAGGGTTTCGTGCTATGATGGAAGGAAGAGGTAGGGTTTGGGTCTGCACGACAGGAGATATGGCCGTAGATCGAGGATGTCTCAAGTTTTGGAAGACCAAGAGCAAAGAATGGTTTCGGTGATTCTATGTCGCATACGTCTGGTGGGATTTTCCAAAATTCGAGTCGTCGTTGGTTCGTGTTGGGGAGAAGCACGACGTCTTCGGTCAGGAAGAGAAGGCCAGAGTAGGATTCGTAAGGGGCAGTGAATTTCTGGGCAACTTTCAGGTTCACCTCGAGAATTTAAGAATGTTCGACGCACCATTTTGAGTTTACCAGTCTTCCATTCGTAAATGAAAACTTGATCGTCAGGTTTAGCCCAGTTTCCATAATACGCCAAAATCAACACCAAGTTATCGCCAACAATTTCAATGCCTATAGCTGGCTTTTCCCATTCCATACTCGCTACAAGTACACTAGGCTGCTGTGCCTCGGGATGAGTGAGTCCCGTCGAGACGGAATGCAAATGAAGCCGAATTTCGTAGCTGTCTGGAGGGTCGTGGTAGACATACTGAGTCGTCTGAGGATACTTGGGTTCCCTGATTTATTTCAGTTAGACATGGCAGAGGGATCAAATAGATCAGACCCACGTTGTGATGATGGCCAAGAGATCATGCTCATAAACACATAGTCCCATATCAAGGATCGTCTGATCCGTGCGAACCACTTTCCACTGAACTTCCTCATCCGGTTTGTTGGGTAAATATGTATAATACAACCCCTTGCGACTCGAGTCACCGAGGAGATAGATACCCCCTGTAAGGTCGTATATCCCGGACGTCGAGAACGGAACATTGACGGACTTGCTAAAGTTAAGGGAGAGCTGCTCCCAACGACTATCCTTTGTTGTAAGCTGCATCAAGCGGTCGTTCACAGATAGATTGCTGTTTGGATTATCCAACTGCATGGAAAACCTGCCAGTTAGAGCGTACTGGAGCTCGACGGAAGTGAAGATAAGATTGAAAAGATAGTGGTTGACGCGTTGACATGCCAGTATAGATGAGTTTGGCAGAAAAAGCAGAATTTGAGTGATGATTTCTGGGGGGAGGTCGAGAAACAGAGAAGACGAACTCATGGTGGTTACTGAAAGACGCTCAACTGGACAACTTCCAAATCATAAGAAGTCGCACGTGATAATGCGTCATCGAGAATTTTCATTTATTTTAATTTCGACTAATAGTCCCCGACAGCAAAGAGCAAAAGTATGTATCAAGAAGAAACAAGCGATTCCCCAGTCGCACGACTCGACCCGGAAACACTCCTCTCCCCAAGTCCGCCATCTCCCTCCAGCAATCTACGAATCTCCATAATACAATCCCCCAACCTCGCATGCACCTCCTTCGCATTCTCCAACAGTGGCTTGATATTCTCGGGCGTCATCGCTAGTCTCGGCCCCGCAACCACCGGCTGAGGAGGCATCGACCTCACAGACGCAAACTTTCCCGAACTCGATCTCCTCCGGTCTTCCTGCTGCCGTTCGCGTACTCGTATACTCTCAGCACTCTCATCGACATTCGACAACCTCGGCGCACGCGGTGTAACCTGTTGATGCATCTGCATTTGAATCTGCATCTGTATCCTCGCCTTCTGTTTCGAGGGCGATTCAGCCCAAAGGGACAACTGTGAACCACTAGCTGACCTTCGCGGTGTCGATGGTCGATGTTGTAACTGCGAAGACGATGACGGAACTTGATATTGCAGGTAGGGCGATTTTCCTTTCCGCAACTTCAACGTCGACCCTCCTCCCTCTTTCGGGACGCCCAACGCCCTCGCAGCAGCGTCTAAATCCGAAGCCGAATCCATCCGATCCCAATCTTCCTCCAGCGGACTCCCAGCATTCATACGGAGATGTGAAGCATTCAGCCCAATACTCGTCCCGGGCCTGGAAGAAGAAACATCAGTATGACTTTCACTGCCATGTAACGACAAATCCGTCGTCGAAGCACTCGTTGGAGCGTGTTTCCTCCCCAATCGGAATATTGACGCAAGTGAAGGTCGTCGGGGTGATCGTTTCGTCACAAATTGAGCGGCATAAGGTGAAGGTGAAGGTTCCCTTAGATTCCTATCCCTTCCACGYGAMGAAGGAAGTACTTCCGGACCACTACTTGACCTGGGTTTCCTCCCTGTCTTTTCCTGGTCTGGATGCTTCGGGACGGGAAGGTTGTTKGTACTCTGCCCATGCCCTGCACTCGACCTCTCGAATGACGTGTCCGTACTCAASGACGCAGTCGACAGCATCGCATGATTGTGATTCACAGGTAGCGGTGGAGAGAGCTGGTCTTTGCTCGCACTAGTCGAATCCGTGGTGATGGTCGTCGTCGTAGCCGAAACTCCTCTCTTTAGCGCTCTCAACATATCCCTAATCCCAGCCATACCCACCAGCTTACTCTTCCTCCTACTCTTCTTCTTCTCCGCTACCCCGCTCGCCTCATGCTGCGCACCATCCTCCACTCCCGAAGGTAGCGTAATCGTACTACCCATCGGATCACCTCCCCATCTCCAATCCTTATTCACATCAACCCTCAAATCATCAGTCGAAGCTCCCGCTCCTGTTTCCTCAGGAACCGACAACGACATACCCATACCACCACCACCGCCAGGAGCAGAACCGTCAGCAGACAACACAGCTTCCGCATTGTTCAACATCTCCTTCAGCAACACCAATTGCCTATGACTTAAATCATGCCTCCCAGTCGAAGCTCTCCATCCAGGTGGCGATGCCGGCGATGGTGAAGTACTTGCCATTGCTGGGGCAGGTAACGAGACTGAAGGGACGATGGTTGTCGGCGTATTGGGTCTTGATTTGTCACCAGCTAGCGTGATAGCTCGTTCTCGACCCTTCTTCTTTTCGGCATTCGAACTTGAGTTAAGCGCAGCAGGCATCGATGACGATGGAGTTGTCGTTGGTCCTCCTCCCGCACTCGTACTACTACTCGCGGGAGTAGCAGCGCCACCCATAGCAGCAGAAGTCCCATCCGCCAGATCAACCAACAACTCTGCACACTCCCACGAAATCCGATACTTCGAGTTGATAGTATAAAACGCCGCAGCGAGCTCTTTATACCTCGACCCCGAGCCATTACTAGGGTTCGTATTCGACCTTGCACGTGTGACTCTGGGTTTGATATTGAAAAAACTCGGGGAGACGGCCCGTTGTTGGTCCTGGGTTAGCGAGAGCTGAGAGGCGCCGGGGGTGGAAGAAAGTTGTGCTTGAGCGTCTAGTTTTCGTTGCATCTGTTGAACGAGCTCGTGGTACATCTCTTGTTGCTTCTTCAGCTCTATATCACAAATTGTAACCATCAGCGTCAGCGCGAGAAGGTACGAACAGAAAACGTACGTTCGATATAAACAGCAAAATCTCTAACCATCCCTAAATCCCTCTTCAACCCTTGTTGAGCCTGACTTATCCTCGCAGGAATCTTCAAATCGCTCTTCAAATCACTCAACGAGTTTCTCCTAGGGAAAGCTTCCACTGTAGCCAACACACTGCTATGTTTAGGACTTATAGTCGATCGTCCGAGTGATGCTGTGCCATGCGGTGATGTCGTGGATTTCGGTGTTCGTGTATTATGGTGAGTATGGGGTGAAGCACGCGTGTGAGCGTGAGGCGGCGATGGACGCGTTTTGGGCCCGGGAGTGGTCTGGATATTTGAGGATGGCGTAAGTGATTTCTGTGGAGTAGGTTTGAGGGAGCGAGGAGAGGATGAAGAGATGGACGAAGAGGAGGGCGAGGAAAGCGTTGTGGTTGATGTAGAGGTGGCGGGGGCTACAGAGGAAGATGCAGTTGATACAGGTGAAAGTAAAGAATCGACATTCGCATGGAAGGCATCCGTAACTGTGTTGTGAGGTCTTGGAGGGGATGGTGGTTGAAGTTCTATAGGAGGCAGCAGTGACGGCACCGAAGCTGGTGTATGAGGTGTACGAGGACGTGGAACATGGAAGTCGGACATAGGAGGGAGAGGTGGTAACGATGGAGGGAACTCGGTCGATGATGGCGACGTTGGAGGTTTTTGCGGCGTAGTTGGTGTTGGCAATTCGGATGATATACGACTCATCGTCTCAATCAACGACGCGCCACTCTTATTCCTTCGATGTCGATTAACAAGACTCAACCTCCTCATACTACCCATAAAGCTCCTACTTCCCTCCTCCTTGATGTTCTCTTTACTCTCCTTCGTCTTTGGTCGCACATCCCGGGACACAGACGATTGTTTACGCTCGCGAACTGACGAATCGTCGTGTAGATCATCCGTACTCGCAGCGGCCTTTTTCACCTTGTTGGCATTCCCATATGAAGCATGCCGCACTGTCGCAGCTTGGCGCGCGCCAGAAGGGAGTCGAGGCTGTGGCTGCATCGACATTGGTCTCTTCGACCCCGCACCCGATTTCTGACGATACAAATCTCCACCACTGCTTTGTTCAGCATCAGAAGGCACCAAGCTTTTCCTCAACTGAACAAAGCCGAGGCTCTTCCGCTTGACGAGTTTATTGCTCGAAGTTTTTGTAGAAGGTGGATGGTGTTCGTCCTCTTCAAAATTGGATGAAGAACCTGCATAGATGGATCCTCGCATGCTGAGATCGGTCATACTTCCGGAGCGACTTCCGGTATATGAAGGACGGGAGTTACTGCCGGATTGAGTTTTGGCATGTCCATTGTTATTGGTGCGGGTGCCATTCCGTGAGTTTACAGGGCTGGTGGGACGGAAGAACCAGCTGGAGGATGGAGGAGGTACGGTTGATTGCTGTTGGGAGTGGAGAAGGGAGGAGAAAGAGGTTCTTGGACGTGGTGAAGGTTGTGCCTCGCTGGAATCTGAGAGTTTGTTAGCATCGAGACTTGATGAGTATTTGGAGTAGAAAATAGAACGTGTTCGAGCATTGGAATATACATGATGTAACAGACAACAGTGCAGTCAAAACCACCGAAAGAGGCGTGACCACCCACCTTTACCCTTCTCGTCTTTCACAGCTACGGGTTCCGACGGTGCAGCGTCTCCCTTCTTCCTCCTAACATTCCACCTCTTGACACTCCCGATCCTACTCAACAAAGCGCCACCCGTGCTCGACGGCGTCGGAGGAACACTGACACTAATCGGGTCAGGCGTAGGTGGCGGCGATGGAGTCCGGCGCTCATCAACCTCATCTAAGCGATCCGCCTCGGTATCGGAGAGCGGATGTTGATAATGGTGGCTGGACATGTCTACCAGCTCCATAACGCCGTGGGGATGCGGTCGACTTTTCTTTCGCAGCCGACGTCGCTCCCGCTGTAGAGGCGGACTCGGAGGTATATATTTGAGGGTATTGTTGGCCGAGCCGGCGTTGCGGGAGAGTGACGGACGTAGTGGAGCTGTAGAGCGAAGGGATCCAGTCTCCGCTATAGAAGAGCCAGGAACAGAAAATACGGAGGCGGTAGGTGAGCGC